>WEDG01003845.1:0-139036 GCA_017591395.1 Schistocephalus solidus
TAAAATTTTTATCAAACTGCAGCATACGTCTATTGAAGATGAGAATAAAAGTCTTAGTTCATCGGCAGCTCTTAGCCTCTGAACCCAAGCGTTACTTGACGGTTACTAATATCAGTGTGTTACTAATGACAGTGCCCTTCCGGGTACTCAACTAAAAATATCGATCGAGCTATTACCTCGTGTAGTAAAAGCAATGATATCAATATGCAACCCGTTGTTTAAGCTAAAAAACTTGATCATCCGCTTTATATGCTTATAATGACTTCATGCTAAAATATGGGTTAGTTCTATCTATTCACGGGAACTTATTCGACGGTAATATCTCTGATATTCTCTCTGAGGACTGTAAGCGTCTTGACTGGTTCGTTCATTTGGCCACTATTGATGCATTGGACAGACAGAAAAGAAGCCACAATTTACCTTTTAAATGTTCCAAGGTACAGATGACCAGTAAATGTTGCTATTGACTTCCTGGACGTGTGCAGTTTTGACTACAAAATAGCTGAAGAAAATCACTTCTCCGAGGTCATCCATTCAAACTAAGTGTGCCCCAAGTAAGATTGGATGTGAGGAAGTATTTTTTCACCAACCGTGTCGTGGAATCGTAGAATAACCTACCTGAGGCGATTGTTATGTCCCAGTCTGTGTATACATTCAAACATCGGCTTGACATACATATGTTACAGTACCACGAAGACTATGTTACTACATAACCTGAACAATATCAGTGTACCACGTAAACCTGCCTGCATTCACTTGACTGTTACTTCTTTAATTTGCTTCTTATTCTTGCTACTTTTATGTAACAAATAGGGATTTCAAAGGCGTAAGCCTATTTTCCTCAAATACACTGAACTGAACTGAACGTAGCAATAATTATTCCGTTATAGTTACCATTTTTGACCAATCGAGGTGAACTCAATCTTTGCTCAACCAAATCGCATTTATAAAAAGAGCAAAATCTTTCCTCGTTTGTGATCTTACACCGACGGAACAATGATTTCTGTCTCTCCTCTCAACCAGATCATTGACTTTTCAGCCTATTGTTCACAGGTCCGGTCATAGTTCTGTCAACCTCCAGGAGCCGGTTAATCAATCTCCTCGGATGTCCTGCTCAAAAACCCCCTAACCTTCATGTTCTACTTCTGTTTCAACAAATCCCTTAATGCCTTCTACCTTGTGTCCATGAAATTAAACCACATTCGCTTTTAACCCTCTCATAAGTCCACCTTTAATGTCCACGACTCCATCAAGTGAGCTAAGACTGACAGATTTGCCTTGCTTTTCTGCAAAATCTGCTGAGTCAAACCGCAAAAAATGTTTCGAAGACAAAGCTCAACCCACTCCATCCCACATTAAAGGAAACATACTAAAAGTTAGTGAAACGGGGCCAAATTTTCCATTTTCCAAGCCTTAGCAACCCACCTCATTCCTGAACCCCACGAGTAATACTATACAACGACGACGACGACGACCACCACCACCACAAAGTACAGTGTTGGACAGCAACCAAAGACCTTTTAATTCATCTGCCAATAGTTATGACGTGAACCGTTTCAACGCTAACCGTCACCGCAGCTCAGGATCTTTTCCACCTAAAACTATTAGCTCTTACGTGAATGTTCCTCAACCATATTCAATTTCAGGTTTGCCCAATTCATTCCTTTAGTTGTCTGTCCACCTCAACTGACCTCTAAAGGCCCTCTAACCTCCTCCATTTCCCCGTTAACTGCCAAAAATTTATAACGTTTCATCCTCTCGAAGTTTTCCCCTATCAGAACACGTTATCCCGAAGATAACCCACCCATTTTCGCCCATGCATATGCCAATAGTTCGGATTGAAGAAATTTTAACGTTTGGCAAGGAGAAGGTTATCAATTTCGGTAATTCTTAACACATTGCAGATAAAGAATCAATTCCAGTGAACAATGCCAACAAAGACAAGGGAGACTGGAATGGCAATTTCTGGCTAATTAACCAAGCAGCAGCCAGTTATATCCAACCTCAGGTGGTGCACCCGCTGATCAGAAGTCCAAGACTTTAACCATTGAGCCACGGGTCATTGTCTTGCCGGTTAAGATCGAGAATATTGACATGCGTTGATGAACATTCACCGATCGCTAACGAAACTCACTCGTCCCGTCCTGCCTTGGAGCTCACTCTCGAGACACACAGCAGCTAGTTGGAGTTGTAGTAGAGGCAGATGGACAATTCCGAAAAAGAAAAGGGAGACTGAAATGACCATTTCTGCCACATTAGCCATCATCACTGACGAGTGAGTTCCATTATTGAGCAGTGAACGCTCATCAACAAAAACACTGAAGTTCTAATTAAATGGTTATCAGCAATGCCAGTCATCGTTTCTAGCAAAAAACATCGAGAAAATCCAATTAAATAATACTTAATATTAACTTAGAAAAAAAGTTGTCACTTAAGCATCTCACACGCTTCTTTTTAAGCCGCGGACAGTGCCAGACTGAGTTTCCCAAAGCCACCGCCTAAGTCATAAATGTTTGGTTTCGTGTACGTCTGAACTGCTCACTGGAATGCTGTGAAGGTCCGAAGTCCGTTGAGAACAAACCTGTGGACCTCAGGTCCTGTTTTGAAGGAGCAATTTTTTAGGCCCTCCGCCGAGCCACATAAAATTACCCGATTCTTGATTATTTCCCCATTGGAAGTGAGAGGGGCTCTCCAGTCGATTCGTACGGTGTAGGAGTTGACAACAGTCGCCGTTATTTCGGTTGACTCTGTAGGAGCTGGTGTGTGAAAATGTATGCACAGGGTTTACTTAATTGAATAAAAGTAGAATGAATATATGCCATGTTCCGTGGAACACACCATCGGGCCATGTCATGAAGATCCTTTCTATGGACGGCTGGCTGTATCTACAACGCTGATTTTCCTCATTAGGCTGAACAAAGGCCTCCGCTGTGACAAGTACCATATGTTTGGAGTCAGTACCGAAAAAGTTGTGCTGAGTGCGTATTTGGATACTTCAATCACTTGCCCTCCGTTTGTTTGGCCACCTGACTGCAATTAATGCGGTAATGGCCGAGAATTCCGCAGATGAAGTTCGGCTTCCACCAATCAATAGACGCAGAGTCTGGTTCAACTGCAACATCTTCCTTAAAAAAATGGTTGTTTTGCAGCTATAAAGTGGAAATATCGGGTCATGCAAATACACTCAAAGCATTCAGTTTGATTTTTGTTTCTACGTGAGTAGCTGAAAGAAACACAACAACACAAGGAGAGGCGCCTTGGGTCTCACCTGGATGGGAGTGTCATAAAGGCCACATTAAGAATGAGTCATTATAGTCTGACTCTCAGTCCACCAATCAGTCACTCCACACAAACACACGTACTGGGTTGACCACGCGGTCCGAGTTATCTCGTCAGTAGGCAACCTTCGAAGCCATGGCTTTTGGCCCACAGTGCCGCAAGTCTGCGACGCGCAAGCAACCTTCCTGCGCCAACTATGCGCTGAGGCACGTGGCAAACGTCCTCACGTGCAAGGGTCTCACTAGTTTGAGGCACTTTCGCTCACGCAGGACGGCAACGGATGGTTCTTAGCTGTCAGGTTAGAAACGTAACTCCCTTATTGGGCGGTAGAAAACTGCGCAACATGTGAAAACACCCTTTTCTTCTCAGAAACACGGTAGACCCAAACAAGCGAACTAATTGAACAACTGATAAGAAAGCTCAAGATAATAAATATGCACTCCTGGCTCTCAATACTTCTTGCCAAATGATAAACCAATACAACGGTGCAGAAAGTAGCAAGACAAGGGAAACAGATGCCAAGCGCACAACTCAAGCCTATGCAACGATCACTGCTTCGGCAGTTTCAGTTCAGCGCACTAGTATATTGCACTCACAAACCTAGAAGCAGGCAACCACATTTTAATTTGTGTTGGATTGTTTATGCCACTGGCACTCCCACTCCGTGGGATCCGAGTCAGGTGTGGTGGTACACCCAGGGGCGGCTCCGGCCGCGCCACCCATTTGCACCCCCTCCCATCTCCGGTCTTCTTAACTCTGTATTGACACCGGGCTCAGTTGGGGGAGGTGGAGAGAGTGCGGTAGCTGCAGCGCAAGGCTACTATCACTTAAAACGAATGCACGCGCAAGTCACCGTCTCTGCACCACCTGGTTTGGAGCATACGGTGGACCTCGTCGAAATCGACGGTCAAACTGTCAAAAAAATGCCACTTACACTTATTACTAGAACGAGTATGTTTTAAGTGAGCCAGATGCATGTGAATACCAAAGTCTTGAAAAGACTGTATCTTCTTCTGCAGATTAAGGCTAAAGGACCAATCCAAGCCTCAGAAGTTCCCATCGCATAGGTTACTGACACATTGCAACAATCATCCAAACCATAAATGTGTATGGAGACCACAATGGCCAGGTCACAGTGGACAACCAGTATTCGTGTAAAAACGATGCAAACGTGTTTTGATTCAAACAAAATATTTTCCTCACATATCGGCCTGATCAAACACCTGAATATCCACCACGACCTGATTAAAAAGCCAGCCCTAGGCGGCAAGATCCATCGTGTTCAAATTCCTTCCGTGCACAGAAATATCACAAGGGGCAGCATGTATATGCATGGTTGCCAGAAAACCACATGCCTACTATATTTGGCAGTTTTTTGCGTGGCCGGGTCCCGTCAAGCAATGCCGCATATAGTGGGCGTGTAGTTGTCTGACAACCACGCCCTGTAAATACCACGCCCGTTGGCCTCCAATTTGCATTATCTGCGACAGTCTCTAATGGTGATTTTGAGATAGAATCCGAAACGTCAGGCTAAAAAAGCTCTCATTCCAGTAATCGTGTTTCCTTCTTCATAACATCATATTTTAGAAGCACATCCAGTTGTTTATAGTGAGTAATACGCGCTGAGTGCCGTGGGGACGGCGTCCCCCGAGTCAAGCTCACTCTCCACCGGGCATCAGCCCACTGGCCAAGTCGGTCAGCCATTTGAATGGCGCAAGTGGCTGATTCTGTCCACGTCTACACACTCGACTTGGCTCCGCACAGCGCACCAGGCTTTCACCTTACTAATTCGACCAGACAGTTCCACCTTTGCTCTTCGACGATGTCTACCACGTGCTTCACGGCAGTCGGAAAGTAAGCGCAGTGATTTTCAGGTGAATTACTTGAAAGTGATAGTAGACTTGCGCTGCATCCTGCCCGGGCCTGGCGTTAAGGCATCGTCGAGAAGATTGGAGATGGGATCGGGCCCAGGTCACTGGTACTGCGAAATTGGCAACTAGGCGTACCACCATGCTCCAAAGAGAGCTTTCAGCATCACGCGGTATTCCCAGCTGGCCGCCCACTAAAGTACTAACCTCGGTGATCGAAGGAAAACTAGTGCTTTCGATGTGGTTTGGTCGCTAGCACGCTGAAACCTATGTATGATACGCCCAACTCACGAACTAGTTGACACATCAACATCAGGGGCAGTTCACTTCCATGAAGGAAAGACCATAAAGCAGGAAGGCTAGGTGGGCTTGTGGCAGTCCGTTCCCACGTGCGCCGCTTAGTTCGCCGTTCTTGGTCGAGGCAGTCGGCTCACGTGATGGCTGGCGCAGACGTTGACTCATACCGTCCGACGATCTGGGCAGATATTTCTGCCTTTGAAAGCACTCGGCGGACTCTGCAATCAGCAAGGGAGTGTCTGACTGCATCTTCTGCACTTCGGTGATGATCCAAATGACCTCAGCGATGCCTCCCCCCAAGGGCGACAATTTTTTACTCCTAAAAATCACAGTTTTTTTCGCTGTCTGCTCTTTTTCAACTATGTTCTACCCGTTGGCTCATCCTACTTGGCCTTGCCAACAAACCAAGATACTATTTTTGATACCACAACACGCATGTCCAACTAGGGAATTCAAAGGTAAATCATCCAAATCTCCCTCAAATATACTGATACGGATACCGATTACACTCCTGCTGGGACTACCCGAGTCTTGGCACCATCCTAGCGAGTGCTCGAAACCAACGTGCGGCATTTCACTGATTGGCGGCAGGTGACAAATGACGCAATGGGGTCAAGTGGTCTCAAAGTGGACACACACAACAGCAACTGGCCTGAGAAGACCGCTAGCTGCAGCTGTGTGCAGAGCACTCGTAAGCTCTTTACCCCAGTAAAAGTTTGTCCTACCTAATCCGTCTGCCCTGACTTCTGATTTGAGGAAACCTTCGTGTTGTAGACCTCATGCTTTGACAGGCTCAGTGCTCTATGGTCAGAGACAAGAAATTTTGTGAATGTTTGTGGCATCCAATGCCTAAAAAGAGTACTTCTTAAGTATTTTCTTTGCTCTAGCCTCTCGTGTAGGGCCGTTAGCACACCCATAAAAAGCGCGTAAATTTATAATCAACGCGCATTATCTGGCAAAATAAGCCCCGTCCAAGTCTCTTAATGTGCATATCTGGACAGGTAACAATAAACACTACCAAAGGGTGCCGATTCTCTGTTTGGCAGTGCTCCTGTTTCGAGGGCAAACAGAGAACCCCGATTCCGGGTGAGTGGGAGAGCATAACGGATGCCCTTCTGAACGATACTCTCGTTTTTGGTTTGGGTAATTCACCGCCTTGGTCGCCTCTTCTAAGTTAAGATCGTCCATTCAGGTATAAAATAATTCGTGAAATGCAGTTTATTCTCACGGGCAGCCTCGGCGTACAGAGAACCTAGTCTATAGATAAACTACTTCGGCTTTTATTCGCTCGAATTGGTGTAATTTTGTCAACAATCACAACCGGAAAAATGGTATAAACGATTGAATTGCCAATAGGGTGCTCAGTGCTCTTTGATTGGCTGAGCAGGATGAACTAGTCTCATTCTCAGATGATTTCGTCAATTTGATGCAATTATGCTAAATGACAGTCAACTACAATAATTCATCCTTCTTGTTTTGTGAGCAATTCAGCTAAGTCCAGTTTGAAAAGGTTTGCTATAGTAAGTCTGTTGAAATACGTCATCTTGATGTGTAGCCGGTCTTTTTTTTTTAATTAGAAAAGAGCCTGAATTATCCGAATATTTAGCTCAGAGGAAGAATTTTTTAAGATTCCAAAATCTTAAGCGGCTGTACGAACAATATTTTATTCATTTTCTTCGCATGAACCTTCGTTATTGTTGGTGGCATCGCTCCAATCAGCAAGCTCGTGTCTGACACTTTACTGTTTGGTATATTTTCGGTGATTTTATGTGTTTATTCCAGAAACGGTTTGAGTTGGCTCTAATTTTGTCCGCTACATAAGACGACATGGCATTCTGGAATAGGACCTTGACCAGAAAGCATTGCGTACCTGGGGTCGTAAAATCGATTATAATTCATGATGACTCCATGATGTTTCATTCAAATCAAAATGTTGGCTTCTGAATGCCTCTCTTTCTGACTGTCTGAATAAATACTAATCATTAAAAACTTACTGTTGCAGTAAAGTTTTTCCACTGATTTGGGTTGCTGTCAAAATCCGAAAATATTTTCTTGCACACATGTTACGCTAACTGGTCCGTTTTCAATTATTTTCCTTAGAGAAAGCTTGACAATAGGTGTTTAAGAATATTCAATCACGAATATTTTGAGCCAGACTGGTTGTTGTGAAAGTGACCTGAGTTTTTAAAACGGACGTTGTGTTTTTTTAAAACCAATAATTTATTCCTCTACAATGTTAAGATGACAACATGTAGGGCCGATTTGTTTCACAATGGATAAAGGGCAGTTCGTATATCTCATAAGCAGTACTGATAAATAGAAAAGTCAGATGCCTCAAAAATGGCACAATTGAACGCCTCCTATAAACGGAACCCTTTACTTTACCGATTACATACGTTAAGGAGAACGTTGTTACTAAAAATTTGTATATAGCACTGAATTTACGAACACACAATACACTCACCGATAAAGATTAGAACTACTGCACAAGATGCCAAAAAATACCGTAGACTCAGTAGCATAACAGCATCATTTTTAAGATAACAGCTTCGTTTCTTATCCTCTGCTCAAAACTATGTCTCAACCAAGATCACACACAACCTTTGATGGATCCCGAATAGAAGAGCACAAAGCGTATGATGTTTGACAGCCTAGGCGGCCAATGATGAGATTTCTGCACGGACTCATCTGAGTGAAACCGTATGATTAAATAACGCGTGGAAGATTAAGGGCTAATATTGTGGTGTGCGGAAAAAGCATCCTTGGAGTTGTTCGAAAACGTGTAAGGGAATGCCAATTTAGATGTGGAAGATCGCAAATTTGCACATAACAAATAAGCACCAATCTCCCAGCATAGAAAATGTATTTGCAGATTCTCTCTAGTGTTTTTTACAGGATAATGTAGAAGTTTGAGTTCTCAAAGCCAAACCAAATTTGAGAATTACTGGTAAAATTCACGCGATAATTGTTGCCGAGATCAGCATGATCGCCTTAATGGATAAAATGTCTCTAAGAGCCGATCCAGGGGTTATTTTGAATTAACATAACTAAAAATAAGTAGTCAAACTATTTTAAATAGCTTGCTCTTTTCCGGATAACAGTTTTGGCTTAGATCTTGTCAGATTTAACCTTTAACTGCTGTCTTACGGCTGTTCTGCACGTATACGGTGATGCTTACGCATGGAGTTGTCAATAATCGAGCTTTCAGCATTCAGCGGTAGCAGCAGTGTTACATGAAGAAAACCTACCTTGTCCGTTTTGTCATTTCCTGAAAATTGCTTTTTTCACTGATAGGAAAATAGGTCCAATGGGCCACAATCGATGAAAAATTGCAAATCAACAGAAAAATCACTCAAGCTTAAAAATACAACCAAAAGCCATCTATCCTATCAATATCAGCGTCAATCAGGAGTTGTTCATTAACCAATAAGATCCACAGAACGAAGGTCCATTTTATGCAAACAACAGCGGCTTTTCTTGCATGAAGTGTTCATATCTCAAAAGTCTTTAAATTCGAACTTTTGTTATCCATACTTTGTGGAATTTTTCGATATTTGGAGTCCCATTTTTCTTGATTTTTTCTGTTCAGCTTCAGCTTTCTAAGGCAAACACGATTTGCGCCTTGTCGTCCAGCGAAGAATGCGTAAGCAAGCGGCTATCGTCATGCGCTGACGTCTGGCGACATAAAAGGGCGTTTTCAACCGCTGGATTTCTGAAATAAATGTTTTTCAACTGCTAATTATTGAGAGCAAACGGCCGGCGAAAAATAAGTTAAAAAGCCAGCAGAATACCGCAAATGTTAGTAAAATTACCGAAAGATCATCCGATTATCTCAAATTGTGGCAATGAAAACCACTTGTTAATTGAAAACACAACCCTGGATTTGTGATAGGCATTTGCAACAAACAAGCTTGCCTGACCTTAGCGCTTGCATGTCCTCAGTAACCAACGACATAAGTGAAACGTAGTAAAGACATTTTTGAGTGATAGTAGAACCTCTTAACAGGATCGTTATAGCATCCCTAGGAGTTGCAACAAAGCGAGTTAAAAATTATAAACTGGACAAACGAACTTCTGCCCACTTATTGATTGAAGTTTTCATCCTCCACGATAAAAATAGACTCTTTAGTTTTACCTTATTGTCAGTAATCTGGTCCGTCCCTAAGAAGACTAATTGCAGTGGTGCTTGTTCAGTTAAACTGCGAAAATGGGCGGTTTTCAACTTGCAACTTATTCTATTACGAATTCTTTTTCTTTTAACGGAATAAGATTTAGACCTCCAACAATTTATTGCTTTAGGGACTGAAGGTTGTTCTTTTTCATCTTTTAGTTTAATTCGATTTCAAAAATCACCAGAATTGATAGATTATATATTCAACGTCTTTCAAAACCGCAGGAAATTTACACTCTTACCTGAAGGAAAGCTTTCAGAGTTTAAACCATGACCTCACACACTGTCATAGGAAACCATGTGGTTAAACACAATGGTTAAGACTTGCGTCGAAATCTTAACCTAGCTTAACTGCTGCAATCCGTTGAAAGGTATTGCCTCGTTAACAAGTGATGCATTAAGTACCCTCGTGTAGTTGCATTTCAAATTTATGGAAGTTGAATAACCTTGTAAAATATATGCAAGCGTAACCATCGAACAGTGTCAAGTGCATAAACACCTAAGGACAGTTTTTAGCTGAGAAAAAGTCTTCATGTGTTATTCTTTGACTGGAGATAGAAGACAGTGAAGACCTCAATCTCTTAGTGAACGAAGCTTGTCCGAACAAACCCAGCTGAAGTGCACTGACCGCTCTTCCTAACACAGATTTTGGATTTACTACTTGTCATCAAACAATAGGAAAAATTGCAAAAGTAAAATTTGGGAGAAAGAATATGGTGCAGAGGAAGCACCTTTCGCAACGCCAGATTTCAAAATTTTTCTCCGGTTCAACATAATATTAACAAAGATTTAGGTTGGATGGACGATCAGATCTTTACTTATCTCATGTGCAAAGGTTTTATCTTCCAAAACCAGTTTCTCGATAGTTCCGCCTAGCAAGGGGTGGACCAACCACTTTAATTAACAGGATGCAGTACTCCGTGTAACGCGCACCATCGGGCACTATCGAGTGCATGAACAAGGCTCTTTTGGAGTTGTAAACATTCTTCGAGGGATTTTTGGCTAGAAATAGAAGCTAATAAAGAATTCCTTCCGCGTAAATCCCTTAAATTCTTAGTGAACCACGTTTGAAAGTGACAGTTGTTCGACTACTACTACTACTACTACTACTACTACTACTACTACTACTACTACTACTACTACTACTACTACTACTACTACTACTACTACTACTACTACTACTACTACTACTACTACTACTACTACTACTACTACTACTACTACTACTACTACTACTACTACTACTACTACTACTACTACTACTACTACTACTACTACTACTACTACTACTACTACTACTACTACTACCACTACTGCTACTACTACTACTACTACTAATACTAATACTAATACTACTACTACTTCTTCTTCTACTACTACTACTTCTACTACTACTACTACTACTACTACTACTACTACTACTACTACTACTACTACTACTACTACCACTACTACTACTACTACTACTACTACCACTACTACTACTACTACTACTACTACTACTACTACTACTACTACTACTACTACTACCACTACTACTACTACTACCACTACTACTACTACTACCACTACTACTACTACTACTACTACTACTACTACTAATACTACTACTACCAACAACACTATTGTGATTACTACCACTTATTAAAAATCGATAGCGAACGCTGATAAAGTAACCGTTGCACACACGAAAAAACCAATGGAAAAGGAAACATCTTTTACAGAGAAAGACATAAAATAAATAAAGATTTCGGTTGAATGGATAACCATACCCCTCCTCATCTCACATACGAAGGCTCCATCTTGTAAAACCAGTTTCTTTTTAGTTGACTCTAACAAGGAGTGGAACAGTCAGATTAATTAACCGCAGGAATCAAAATATAACACACTGCACGCCACATGAATATCAGAGAAGTGTCTGTGCTATCAGAAGGAGAGTCCGTAAATAAGAACAGTAGGAAATCTCTTCCCGACGCACGACAGTTAAACTGCGATTGGGAAAGCGAATAATCGGACTCGTAACAAGCAGTAGGACAGTGAACTGTGATCAGAAAATAGACGCTGAATGTATCGCTACTTGCCATATAACAGTAGGACATAATGCTTAAGGGACTGTTATATTTCGTGAGAAGCAGCAAAGCTCAAGGCAAGCAGCTTTCACAGTGCCAGATCCCTAAATCTCTTTTACATCCCTGAGTGATCCAGAAAATATAGAGTGATAAATGCTGAGAATTATGTTTTCAACTCAATGGCTCCTTAACTAAGAAGAAAGGGCATTTCAGGTAAATGGATAAGGGGATAAAAGTTGTGATCAACTGCTCTCACACTGATAGAAACGAAAAGACAAGTTTGAGGAAGCAGTCCATCAGAAGACGATGCGATTGCTGGAACATGAGGTATGATGGCCTGACCTTTCAGATTCTCGTTTGATCCCATCATCAAAAACGGTCGCAGAGGGGACCTTGAAACACCTTTCAAGTTTGACGACGTCGAAATTCTTGAAAGGAGTGACAACCGCGTGAGTTGTGAACTGCTTGTGTCTTGGTTATCCGGCCCGACATGGATTTATAAGTGTCATGACCTCACAGCTCCATATTCTGTGCTGAAACTTTGCCTGGGCAAAGTACTTAGCCATGCGCGGAAGATGCAGGCGGTCAAAGATTTCAGTGACATCGAGCTACACCACCGAGTCATTATCACGCCGGAGATTGAGAACGGTGATGAAATTTTACAAATTAACAACTCGGATGCGGACTACTGAGTAATCATCGCGTCATGTACGACCATCAGTGATGAATGCGGGATCTGGTAATTGGATTAGGCACGTGACGGCGTAGAAACTGTGTCTTATAAATACTGCGGCCGCGGCGCCCCCATCACCCTTATTTGTGAATGCCTCTGATGAGAAAGTTCTACCTGCGTGTGGTCCGCGCGCTAATCATGGCACCATGGGGTAACAGATTAGAGCTCGGTGCCTTTGCGTAACGAAAAAAAGTTTTTATTATACGAGGTTTATGCTGGAACTCAGAGGACTTTGTTTTGGCATCGCCAACAGTCGTTTCTATAACGGTGTCGGGCTGTGCCGTATTAGCGTAAACGGATATTATAATGAAACAAAACTACTGCTCACCCAGCCAAGGCCCCGAATCTTTCCCTCATACCGGGAAAGCTACATTAGCCCATGATATTCGCACTAACTGTCGGCTGAATTTGGTTCAAAGTGATGCCACTCCTCTGGTAACACCATATCTATTTATATTTGTGTACCCAATGCACAATATAGCAACAAATCTGACTTTAAAAATCCAACAATTAGAATTTACTATCTTTGTTGCATATCCAAGTTATAGCAAGAAGTAAAACCAGAAAAGAAAGCAGCAACTCGTAGTCACCAAGATATTCCTGACCCAGCTGGTCATCCAAACAAGTCCCAGTTTGGGTCGAGCTGGCAACAGAAAGAGCAATTGAAAAAATATATTTAACCAAAGAAGAAGATGCAAGATTAGCCAACATGAAGTATGAACCAACCAAATTTACAAAAAAGGTCCCATGCAAATCCTTCACTGAAATTCATGAGGAAAAACGGATACCGGTGAACGCGATGACCAACGCCACTACCTACCAGGCCTGGAAAATTGCATGTCGTGATCTGAATTGATGACCGAGGGCTAGACAGTAGAATTCCGCGGGACATGCGAAGATGAAGCTTTCCGCCTGGACGTATTCACTGCCCCAACCACCTCCCAGTTCTGGTCGACTATACGTCGTGTTCTGCATTCATTACCAAGGGCTCGGCAATAGGATTCCGTGGGACCTTGAATATGAAGCTTTTGGTACTGATATAACCACTGCCCCGACTGACTCCCAGTCCTGGTCGACTTTATACCGTCTTCTGCATTCATCGCCGAGAACTCGGCAATAGGATTCCGTGGGACCCTTGAAGATAAAGCTTTTGGAACGGATATAACCACTGCCCCTACAACCTCCCAGTCCTTGTCAAGTATATCTCGTCTTCTGCGTATATCCACGAAGGCTCGCCAACCTGGCATATGCGAGATCCTTGAAGATGAAGCTTTACGCCTGGAATTATCATCCGCCCCGACAACCTCCCAGTCCTGGTCAATTGCATCTCGTGTTCTGCATTCATCCACGAGGGCTTGCTGATCTGGAATATGCGGGAAACTTGAAGACGAAGATTTCCGCCTGGACCTATCAACCGTCCCGACCACCTCCAAGTACTGGCCAATTACATCTAGTGGTCTGCATTCATCTTCGAGGGCTTGCCAATATAACAAACGTGGGATCCGTGAAGATAAAGCCTTCCGCCTGGTCTTATTCATTGTCCAGACCACCTCGCAGTTCTTGTCAATTGCATCTCGTGGTCTGCATACATCAAGAAGTGCTCGCTGATCTAGCATATGCTAAAATTTCGAAGATGAAGCTTTCCGCCTGGATGTATTCTCAGCTCTGACCATCTCGCAGTCCTGCTCGATTGTATCTCGTGGTCTGCATTCATCCACTAGGGGTCGGGAATAGGATTATGTGGAACCCTTGAAGATGATGTTTTCTTTCTTGGTGTATTCTCCGCCCTGACCACCAGGCAGTTATGGTCGATTGCATCTCGTGATCAGCATTAATCGCGAGGGCTTGTCGATCTAACAAATGCGGGATCCCTGAAGATGAAGTTATCCGCCTGGACATATTTTCCGCCCAGGCAACCTCGCAGTTATGTTCGATTGCATCTCGTGGTCTGCATTCATCCAAAAAGGCTCGCCAACCTGGTATATGCAAGATCCTTGAGGATGAAGCATTCCGCCTGGAACTCTCAACGACACCCACCACCTCCCAGTCCTGGTCAATTGCATCTCGTGTTCTACATTCATCCACGAGGGCTCACAGATCTGGAGAATGCGGGAACCTTGAATATGAAGCTTTCCACCTTGATGTATTTTCCACCCTGAGCACCTCCCAATCCTGGTCGATTGCATCTCGTGGTCTGCATTCATCCACGAGGACTCGCCCACCTGGCATATGTGAGATCCTCGAGGATGAAGCTTTCCGCCTGGAACTCTCAACGGCACCCACCACCTCCCAGTCCTGGTAAATTGCATCTCGTGGTCTGCATTCATCCACGAGGGCTTCCGATCTAACATATGCGGGATCCCTGAAGATGAAGTTATCCGCCTGGACATATTTTCCGCCCAGGCAACCTCGCAGTTATGGTCGATTGCATCTCGTGGTCTGCGTTTATCCACGAGGTCTCGCTGACCTGGTTTATGCGAGATCGTTGAAGAAGCTTTCCGCCTGGAACTATCAACAGCCCCAAACCACCTCCCAGTCCTAATCAATTGCATCTCATGGTCTGCATTCATCCACGAGGTCTTGCCGATCTAACATATGCGGGATCCCTGAAGATGAAGATTTCCACCTAGACATATTTTCCGGCCTGGCAAACTCGTAGTTATGTTCGATTGCTTCTCGTGGTCTGCATATAACAACGAGAGCTCGCCAACCTGGCATATGCGAGATCCTCGAGAAGGAAGCTTTCCGTCTCGATGTATTCTCCGCCTTTACCACCTCCATATCCTGGTCAATTACACCTCGTGTTCTATATTCATCCACGACGGCTCGCTGATATGGAAGATGCGGGGAAACTTGAAGATGAAGATTTCAGCCTGGAGGAATTTTCCACCCTGACCACCTATCCATACCTGGTCAATTGAATCTCGTGGTCTGCATTCATCCACGAGGACTCGCCACCTGGTATATACGTGATCCTTGAAGATGAAGCTTTCCGCCTGGAAATATCAACCACCCTGACCACATTCCATGTTCTGGTCAATTGCATCTCATGGTTTGCATTAATCCACGAGGTCTTGCCAATCTAACATATGCGGGGTTACTGAAGATGAAGTTTTTCCGCCTGGACATATTTTCCGCCCTGGCAACCTCACAGTTATAGAAAATTGCATTTCGTGGTCTGCATTTATCCACGAGGGCTCGCTGACATGGCATATGAGAGGTCCTCGAGATTGAAGCTTTCCACCTCGATGTATTCTCCGCCCCGACCACCTCCCGATCCTGGTCAATATCATCTCGCGTTCTGCATTCATCCACGAGGGCTCAATGATGTGGCATGTGCGGGAACCTTGAAGATGAAGCTTTCCACCTTGATGTATTTTATGCCCTGACCACCTCCCAATCCTGGTCGATTGTACCTCGTGGTCTGCATTCATCCACGAGGACTCACGGACCTGGTTTATGCGAGATCCTTGAAGATGAAGCTTTCCGCCTGGAACTATCGACCGCCCCGATCACCTCCCAGTCCTGGTCAATTGCATCTCATGGTCTGCATTCATCCACGAGGTCTTGCCAATCTAACATATGCGGGGTTACTGAAGATGAAGTTTTTCCGCCTGGACATATTTTCCGCTCTGGCAACCTCACAGTTATAGAAAATTGCATTTCGTGGTCCGCATTTATCCACGAGGGCTCGCCAACCTGGCATATGTGAGATCCTCGAGGATGAAGCTTTCCACCTGGAACTATCAACCGTTCCGACCACATCCCAGTCCTGGTCACTTACACCTCGTGGTCTGCATCTATCAACGAGGGCTTGCTGATGTGGCCTATGCGGGAACCTTGAGGATGAAGCTTTCCGCCTGGATGTTATTTTCGCCCTGACTACCTCCCAATCCTGGTGGATTGCATCTAGTTGGGTGCATTCATCCACGAGGACTCGCCCAACTGGCATATGCGGATACCTTGAAGATGAAGCTTTTCGCCTGTAACTATCAACTGCGCACACCACCTCCCAGTCCTGGTCAATTGCATCTCGTGGTCTGCATTCATTCACAAGGGCTTACCGATCTAACATTTGCGAGATACCTGAAGATGAAGTTTTCCGCCTGGATATATTTTCCGCCCTGGCAACCTCGCATATATAATCGATTGCATTTCGTGATCTGCATATATCCACGAGTGCTCACTGACCTGGCATATGCGAGATCCTCGAGGATGAAGCTTTCCGCTTCGATGTATTCTCCGCACCGAGCACATCCCCATCCTGGTCAATTACACCTCGTGTTCTGCATTCATCCACGAGGGCTCGCTGATGTGATGTATGCGGGAAATTTGAAGATGAAGCTTTCAGCCTGGAGGAATTTTCCGCCCCTACCGCCTCTCAATCCTGATCAATTGCATCTCGTGTTCTGCATTCATCCACGAGGACACACTGATGTGTCATATGCGGTAACCTTGAAGATGAAGCTTCCGTGTCTGCTGGCTGGTACTAACTGATCAAAGGGTGATTTATTGAGGTGGTCCGTGTTTCATTAGCAGAGTCGGACATGGAACGCTCTGGCTATTGCGACGCATGTGTATCCAAGCTGAAGTCAATGAGTAAAGTTTAAGGAACACTTGATCTACAACCTTTATGATGAACTTGAGTTCTGCAATGTAAATGATCAACTAGAGCATATCACGTGTGCGATTGTCTCTTACAATGAGTTCGAGAACAAATCCGAAACGTTAGGCTGATAAAGCTCTTGTTCCAGTGATCGTATCTCCTTCCCGACTCGCCTCTTCGCTTTTATTAGCGGAGCATATCTTTACAGGCAGCCACAGAAGCATGTGCAACGTATGAGTGTACGACCCAACTTTGCAAGAGGGAAAGGGCGTTCGTCTTCGACTAGATTTGAACCTCGGACCCCACGTCAACACGTCGTCAACTAGGCGATGTTCTGACTAACGAACCGCTAATACGTAGATTAAGGCAAATTAAGTTTCACAAAGGAATAGGAGGAGGAGGAGGATGAGACAAAGAAGATTGAGGTTGCAGATGGAGACAACGAACACGTAGGGCTATAGCTATGGCGAGGCGGCGGTGCAGTGTATGGGAGATGGGGTGCAGGGTCTTAGATGCTCACGAACTTTTTGCGGATACCATGTCGAAAGCAGAAGAAATTCGGTTCTACGGAGAAAAACGGGAAGAAAAATACTGTGCACTTCAGCCAAAAGTCGAGAACTCAATCACCTTCGTGGAACATTTGAAAGCATGCCACAAAATCTTTTTCAAGATTAAATTCAGAGAGAGTTGGTCTATGTGAACCTATGAGAATGTTCACAAAAATGAGCTGGCACTTTATAAGAGATTGGTTGAATTTCCGTTTATGCCGCGTCTGCTTGGGAAAGGTGTTTTCCTAGTGATTTCTGACGGTGAGATCAGACACCATTTCAGGCGATGTCCAACTTGAGTGCAAAGTAGAAGCCCAACAGGTTCCGTTACTTTGAAGACTTTTCGACTCGTAGAAAGGTCTTTAGATGATAACGGAACCGTTAAACCTGCCTGTTGGCAACCGGGTGGATCGCTGTTCTCCGAATCCGCGTACAGCCTAACCAAAAAGGAGGAGAGACTGAATGAGGGAAGGTTTAAATCGCGCACCTTAACCCGTCATGGTATTGGATTGCTGAATATCTTGAACGCCGTTGCACAATCAGCACCTCGCCGAGGAATATCTTCTGGGCATCTAGTGAATCGGCATAGTTAGGAAACAAGAGACAAGAGAAAGCCATATCACTGAACTTAATCGCGAGATTGAGGTCACACTGTCTCTTTGTTTTTAGTTCCTTACTTTGTTTTCTCGGAAACACCTTGCTTTGTTTCATCACGTTTACCCCCATAGATCCTGCTGGTTGAAAGTTCTCTGCCGCAGAAAGCACTTGCTCTGTCTAAATCTTCCGACTTGGACTGCTAATATGATAAAAGTGAATTGCTTTCGAAAGCCAGTGCATCGGAAAATATAGTTCCGTGTCCCCGGGTAGATGCGTTGTCAAGTTACCGTCCGATTTTCCGGTTAGCGCAACCCATTTATGAGACGACGAATTTTTCGCCTTTCGCAAACCACTCGTGCATACTCAGTTAACCGAGTAATTGGCTACTTTTACTGCCGATATGATTTAAACTGCAGTAAGACTGGCAGTTTCTGTAGGGCGAAATAGGAAGTGTTTGTTTTAAGTCGCCTTTCACACTGGCAATCGTCATTGAAGGGCACATTTCGGCATAGTGAAGCATTGTTTTGTAAACTCGCTGTTTAGAAAACGAGCTTCTGTTCGAGGGTTAATACTAAGGCATGAGTGAGTTCATGATTTCCCACTAGTGTCAAGGTGTGTCCAAGCGCCTGTGGCTGTGGTCTTTCTGACAGTTGATCGATTATATCAACTACCGCGATCCCAGTATGCACTTAAAGTGTTCCTGTATTTCAATGGAAAGCAGAAGCACTAAGTCCCTCCCAGCCTTCTGTATTTGATTAACTGGCCATTGGACCAAGTGCTAATAAACGCTCATTTCGATGCTCCATGGTTCTACCAGCTACCTTGTCTCCACGCGGAAATCCTGCGGATACAGGAGGTAATCATTTACTTCTAAGTTGGATGGCAAGAATCGATGTGTGCCTTCCTGTCACATGCAAAGTATAGCTCTTTTCCACTTCTGGGTAAACTTAACCGCAGAAAGAGAGATCTACCACAGGGATGTATGTCAGTTCCTAAAACAACAATGCTTTCCACATGCCTTGAAATTTCTTTGCTCTGTATAGACATCTGTAATTCCCTTAGGATTTGGAAATGAGATTACAACTACTTGATTACAGTTTGTTTAAAAGTAGGCTTTGGAAGCCGTCAGCATCGTTCATTTGTTGGACAAAGGCTCTCTTATTGCAAGCATTTGGATTTTTCCAATGGAGGAAACACTTTAACTCACGGAATAGAAGGTTCATATTTGGAGAATCCAGGAGTAGAGTAAAATACACATGTTAGTTTATATCAAGCTTCCATCACAGAGTAGGGTCTACGTCAGTTTCGATTTCTGTTCTCGTTCAGTGGCATTATTTTCTTATCTGCCATACCATCGGGACTCGGGGCAAGCCAAAAGAAAAGCCATTAAATTGTTACAATTTTTCCACTTTCCGTAAGAACGGACATCTTCACGCCTAAGGACCCTCAGAGAACTATGTTGACAGTTCCGGTCATTGACCTCTCGTTGTTCTTCACCCAAAAGAAGACAGCAGCCGTGACTTCTTCTACACAATAATTTTGCTTACAAATTGATTTTTTTACTTTAATGCGTGACGGCTATACCAGTACTGATTGAAGTACTATCGGGCCATCTATGTCAAAGCAACTAAAACAATGTGTGTACGTTAAGAGCTGCAGCAGCAGGCCGATTGCCCTTGTGGGAGAGGAGTTCAGTTGCACCAAGAATAAGGCTTTGACCTCAGAACCCCGAATTGTTTTCGCAGCAGAGCGTGCACAGCAGGGTTGACTAAATGGAGACTGGGTTTGCTTCTCAGGGCCTTCCATGCATTTTAGCCTGCATTCACCTCCCGAATAGAACTCCGCCCGGGCCTCTAGTATACATATTAATTCGACTAACGGGACATTGTTACCCCACTGTAATCCAAATAGACTTATCAGAGTAGGTTCAACGAAGTTAGAAAAAACAATTTGCATATTAGGATATTTTTCCCACGTAGTAAGTTCACTTAACTATTGCCTATCTTTTATCTATAAATTTGATGTACAGTGAAGCACTTATCGACAGCATTTATGGGGACTTTGGTGTGTAGACGTCAAATCTTGTGGAATACTAGATCGATTGCATCCTAAAGAGCAAAACTGTCAGGATAATTTCTTTACAGGGAACCCTTAGCAATTCTTCTCACCCAATGCAAGGACGCGGCCCGTCAGTAGATGAATATGACCATGATACCGGTGACAGGTAAAGAATACTTTAGTGACCCATTGCACATTTTTTAATTAGAATCAAATAAGGAGACCCCTACTTGGTCACCCAGATTGCTTTCAAGAACCCCATGCGAAGGCTGAAAATTTACGAAGTCAACACTATAGGTTTAGATGGTCAGCCTTTATTAACCTCTTTATATTCTTCTAACCGTTTCCAAAACAGATATGTTACATACAATATTTGTATTCTCTCGAATATAAGCTACGTTTGTTAAGAATACTGGTCAGCAATAGCTCTGTCTAACCCCCTCATCCGGATCTCCTAGGCTTGTCGGTGTCAACTGACAGTACTCCACCTGGGCATCCCGCACGTCAGCCTTTTCAGATTCCGCATCCAGTAAACTGGTGTATCAAAGAGAGACGCCTTTTCCTCTTCTCTTTTCCACTAACACCACTAAGATGTTTATCGCATCACGTTACAGGTTATTCTCTTTATCTTACTAAATGTGCACAAAACAGATGGTAGGAATATGCACAGGTGAGACAAGTGACTGCAATAGTGGATAATTCCTTTCTGAGATGGTCACTCAAAACCTTTACTCGGTGCATGCGGCAGTGCGGAGATTTATCATCAACTGGGTGCCCAAGGTATCATCGAATGAGAATTTAAAAAGTAAGATTTCCACAGTAAATCTAATGTAATCTCAAGGGTTTCTCCATGAATAAAGGACTGGCAGAACGCCAGGTTATGCAGAAATCAAAGAGAATGTATTCTAGCACGTCCCAAACTGACCTAACCCTTGGGATGTTGACAGACATTATGAACTGCATTTTCAATTATAAACGATTACTTGAGTGGAGTTGAAATTCAAAGTGTCTTATAGCATAGTCTTAATGTAAGGCACACCAGGTTACCAGTTTTGAGTGTTCATGTTTTCGTACAAAACCTCACTCGTCAAGATAAAACAAATTAATAAGCAGATATTTTTCTATTCGTTTTTATGCCTGAAATATTGCAATATATTTTTTAGAATACATGATCAAAAATCCTTCTTACTGTACTCATTGAGCAGAAATTGTCGTATTCTTCAGATGCTTTGCTGTAGGGAAAGGGATATTTAAGGGCTTTAAATGGTTTCCCATTCTGGAAAGAATATTGAGCCTATCTGCCTCGTCATCGATTCTCGTATTGCGTGACAGCGTACTTCATAGCTAAGCGAAGGTTTCCACATTTTGTGTTGAGCACCGTTGACATTGATTCGGGGATTATTGTATTCAACAATGAGTGGCGGCTGGGGCATGACAACCATTTTGGCTGTACTGATTGTTAATCCAAAATCGGCGCAGCCTGCGGTGAAGAGGTCCATGCTCCTTTGCATGTCCTCCGCCGTCACGGTGTTAAGGGCGCAGTTGTCCGCGAAGAGCAAGTCATGGACTGTAGTCATAGACACGCGCGTTGAAGCCTGCATACACCGACTATTGAGAAGGCGCCCGTCAGTTCTGTAGGCGATGTGGATCCCAGGCTGTTTATCACCGTAGGCGTCCATCAGCATAGCCGAGAACATGAGACTGAAGAGGGTGGGAGCCAATACGCAACCCTGCTTCACTCCGTTGGTCACTGCGAATGCCTCGGAAACCGTCCCGTTGTCAGTGACGCGCGCTGTCATTCCCTCATGAAGCTGACGCACCATGTGCTTGAACCACTCAGGACAACAAAGTTTCTGCATGACTTTCCACAGTCCGTCGCGATTCACCGTGTCAAAGGCTTTCGTCAGATCCACGAAGGTGGTGTATAGGTGAGTTCGCATATCCTGGCACTTCTCCTGTAGCTGGCGAGCTGCGAATATCATTTCGACTGTTCCTCGGTGTCGTTGGAAGCCACATTTGCTTTCCGGGAGCAGGCCCTGCTCTAGGTGAGCGTTCAGACGATTGAGAAGGATACGGGCGAAGATCTTTCCGGCGATGTTGAGCACCTAGATGCCTCTGTGATTATCACAAAGTCGCTGGTTCCCCAACCATCGGCATCGCTGATCGTCTTGGTTACCAGCACGTCCTGTCGATCTCGCCTCTGGACGAGAACATAGTCCAGCAGATGTCAGCGCCGCGACCGAGAATGCATCCACGTGGCCTTCTACCGCGTCGGAAGGCGGAAGAAGGTGTTGGTCAGCAGGAGACGGCGTTCCGCACACGTGCGCAGAAGAAGGAGGCCGTTATCGTTACAGCTACCGAGACCGTGGGGACCCAGCACTCCCTGACAGGCAGCGTGGTCTGTCCCGATGCGGGCGTTGAAGTCACCAAGGACAATCAACTTGTCCACCTTGGACACAGTCGCCAGCAGGGCGTGCAGGTCCTCGTAGAATTTGTCCTTCGCCGCATCAGAGCTCGTCATTGGGGGAGCGTAGGCGCTGATGATGGTGGTGAACTGGTCTCCCCGAAGAGGCAGGCGGAGGCTCATCAGGCTATCATAAATACCCTGTGGCAGACAGGGCAAACGTCCCACGATGTCGATCCGCATGGCAAAGGCAACACCAGCGTTGCATCGCTCTGCCTTTGGTCAGCCGCTCCAGAAGAAGGTGAAGCTGGCACCCACCTCCTCCAGCTGACCCTGCACAGAGAATCGGGTCTCGCTGAGAGCAGCAATGTCCACCTTGTAGAGCGCCAGTTCCCGAGCGACAAGCGCCGTCCTCCGTTCCGGATGATTGCTCCTAGGATGATCTAAAAGTGAAGGAAAATTCCAGGCTGCTAGTGTGAGTGGACTCACCCGAGCAGCCCGGAGGGTATGGCGAGGGTGATTGTGACGTGGGTTTTGTTGTTTGTTTGAGTTTTACGACCGCGCTTTTTGTAATCTTTGAGCCGCGGCCGGCTGCAGAAGATGTGATAACCTGCATTTTTAGGGCATCTTTTCTAGCCCCTTCCTTTGCGAGGAGGAAAGCAGTGCTGTCCCTGAATAGGGCTGCTCGGACATCCCAAACGGGTGACGAACTCCACTTATTGTCACGGTTTGTTTTAGTGGGAGAACGACCCAAGTTAGTCTGGGCCGCCTACGGGGTTGCTGTCGCCCCCAACTTAGGACTTTTTGAGAGGGGGGAGGTGGGAAGTTCGGGAGTCAGACATACCGGGTGTGGAGGCACACACAACACCTGATACCCTCACCTGGTTTAGCCCGCCGGTCTTGACGGTTGCCCGGGGTGTGGCCGCTGGGAAGAACCCAACTTCGAGGAGCCACAGGTGAGAGTTGGGTACCAGTAAGAGGCGGCCACAGGAGCATTCACCACCTGTAAAAGACAAATGGAGCGACCAAATGCTATCTGTGTGGTGCTACCCCTAACTAGTACCCCTACACCCCCTTTTGATAATGGGTGACCGAGCAGAGCCTTACCGGACGAGCGATACCTTACGATCGAGAGAAAGCAAATTTCTATTAATTTATATGGCTTGCATGAGTAGTTGAGACATTTATCAGGTAGCAGGCTTGGTCATATTGGAGATAAATAATTCGTTTCCAACGAATCTAAACCTAAAATTACTTTCAGCAAAATTGTAAAAAAAAAAATTATTTGTACTCAAAATATAAATTGTTACGCATCGAATACTTACAATAGTAAATGGAAGCTTGTCGATCGCCTTATGGGACATAATCGTCCCATTGTCCTGTGGCCCAATTTACAATCCTGCCAGCAGCCTCACAGCGGGTGGTACTGTAGGCATAATAACATTATTAACAAAGGAAATTGAGACTGGATTGCGCTTTCTGGCTTATTAGAAGTCATCTTCCAGCCATATTCAAACAAAGCTTTTTGATCTGCGATCTGTTGGGTATCGTTCCAACTTCCTTACTACCATAAAGCGGAGGTCAAGTCTTAAGAGTTGCAAAATAAGAGGTTGGGTATGACTTGCTAATGACGACCAAAAAGCCCGAAATGACCATTTAACTATCCCTTTTCTGTGCCGATATCGTCATTCTGCATGCATATTTATATATTAAGAAGTCAAATAGGTTCTTTGGGAAAACGTTAGGAAAACTTTAATGATATATTTTCGACACTGGTTCCCCAGGTCATCGTGGGACATTTGTAAATGGGCAAAAAATACAGTCAAGATTTCAAACGGGCTGAATAATCCATACTCATTTCGTCATTGTGCCAATAATCGGCCACTTTTTGCGTCGGTCTGCATTGACTATTCATCGTCTTTTTTCTTGTGTACTGACATTTTTGTAAACGGCAACCAACTCAATGTGCTGATCGATACAGTACTCATCGGAGTACTTGGTCTCAAGATACTCCCAGCCATTCTTGGGGAGCATGCTCTGACGATGCGAGTTTCTGTCTCAGCCAAAGGCGTTCCCTGTATCAAAGGTTTACATGGCTACATAGGACAGCTGGTCACGCAAATGGACCGCCAGCTGGTATTCGTGAGTGCGTGTGGAGGCAAATTTTCCCGTTTGACTACAAAATATGGCAGTAAAGGCATCGCTCGGGATCTTTTAGACGAGTTCTTAGCCAACCTTATTCTTAGGGTGTATATATTTGAAAAACATGTGTACGCATGGAGTAACTTCTGAGTATGGGGAGACTGGAATGGCTTTATCTGGTTTTATAACCGTGGTCAGTACGTCGTACCTAACCCCGTGTCGAGACGACCATGGATTCAAGCCAATATTGTTCATTAACTGGGTTGCAAAACAATCTGGGCCAATGGACATCGTACGATCTTTTGTGGCTCCCTGAAGGTAGGCTCTGCTTAGCGACCACATTCCAGTAACAGTTTCACTGGGAGGCTCAAATCAGCTGCGGGCATACGATGTTGTATGTGTCCTCATACCCTGTAGTTCTGCTAGTTATCACCTTATATCCTTCTTCATCCTCCTCCCCCACGGAAAAATTGGCATGCAATTGCGTTGGCGGCTGGAGCTAACTCAGTTCGCTCTAACACTGAATGAAGCTGTTGTCTAGGATATCGAAGGAGTTTTGTTTAGGGGCGACAGATTTTACCTCTCGCAGAGGCACAACTAGAAAAGAAGCCCCTAATCATATACTGAAATCATATTTTTTGCATGCAGAACCTAGTTTGCAGTTGCAAGATTCGCGGTCGAAACAGAGCAATTAACAGCAGCAAAAACCCTCGTCCCCTTTCACCACACTCTATGTTAACATGACTCAAATCATTTTGGCAGCCTGGAGTGTTTAGTAACTGGCTGTGAAGTAGGACAACTCTGATGAATCAATAACCGCTGCGCTACAAATTGGAGATCTTTGCGCTCATTCAGACCCAAATGGGTGAGCAGGGTCAACTGGAGGAGGTGAGTGCCGTCTACATATTCTTCTGGAACGGCTACTATCTTGAATGACATCATGGAACGATTACCCTGACTGCCGAAGAACACTAAAGATCGCTTACTAAGCCTGCGCCTGCCTCTTCAGAGAACCACCTTTGCCTCTTCGTCAGAACTGGGTCAGAAAACATCCTACTCCTAACCAACACTCTCAGCATTCCAGCATGGGGGAAGGCTAGAAGGATGCACATCCGAGCGTGGTGATGCCGGCAATTGACGTTCCCAAGTGGGATCGAACGACAAGCCAAACTTCCTGCCCTCCCCCTCATAAAAACTGAGCTTTCGAACAACGCTCTAGCGTAAAGGTGCCAGGATCCGACGCAATCCCGGTCAAACTCTATAAGCATGGTGATGCTTGACTATTGAACATAGTCACATATGTTCCAATATATATATAGTGGTAAAGACAAGTGGCCCAGGAGCTCAAAAACGTGACGATCGTCCATCACTACAAACTGTAAGGACAACCGGCAAGGCTGCTATAATGATAAGGGAATCTCGCTGCTCAACATTGCCAGGAGGACCTTTGGTAGCATTCATTTCTGTTGTTTAAATGGACTTCTCTTGGGGAGCCAGTGTTCCTATTGGCGAAAACGTGGTACCCCCTGCTTAAACGTGGCCGCTCGCCAACTTCAAAAGAACTGCAAGGAGATAAGAACCCTATTCCACACAACCTTCGTAAATCTGATTAAAGCCTTCGACATGGCGAAAAGTGATGGAAGCTAGAAAATTATGCAGAAAGTTGGATTTCCTGAGCGATTCTCCCACTAGTGCTTCAGCCTCACGAGTGGATGGTGGCGCGTGTCATGAAAATGGGACAGTCTCAGCAGCACTCGCACTGACCAATGGAGTGAAGCAACTGTATACTCCCACCCATCCCCTTTAGTTGTATGTCCTGTGCCATGCTGTTGGGGGCTTATCTTAATGAGCTTGCTTGGATTCACATCGCCTACTGAACCTACGTTTATCTTTTCAAAATATGGCGTATGTCACGGCCCGTTCTTTAAGGACGTCGCGTGCCCAAAATTACGACAAACGAGGATATCTTTATCAGAATGGACTTTTTCGCCTCCAGTTGCGCCAACCACGGGCTGACCATAACTCTTAAAGCATTATTGTCGAGGAAAAACCGTTTCCAAGACGCAACATATAGTGTTAGCAGCACTGAAGTGAGAGTTGCTATTCGTGAAACGGGGAGGATAAACTGCTGTGTGAACCAAGGACTGGTGGATAAGAGGTTCGCAGTCCTCTTATTTCTGTCACAGTTGAACTTACCCTAAATTGATGAAACGAAGACAAATTCAGAATCCAGTAGGTAGACGCGGCGGCAAAGGAGGCATTCGCCGATCGATCAATAATATAAAGTAAACTTCAACCGTATTTCTCGAGATAGCAGCCGAATGCTCCTGGATATGTAGGAGTCAGGCAAAAAGCCAAGCGGTCCTTCAAACTTTTGCTCCTACGCCAGGCATTCGCGAGCAACTCCAACAGGACAAACTCATGGCTGACCAGACATACTTGGTAAAAACAAGCAGTCAAACTGGCGGTGTTCCCAATTCCTTACTTGGAACAAGCACAGGTCTGACATTTCAGATAGATCCGCCAACGTACTCGATGATCAGCTCACGCCCTGTTTAAAAAATTATTTCTTCCAGGAACGTTTTCCCTTAAGCTTTAATCACACAATGAAGGAGTTCTAATGGGCGTGCAAAAGACTCTTCTATCATGGTGAACCTGGGCATTTACCGCTTGAATGGGCCATATTAAGGCGTCACGTGTACATCACCACGATTCTTTTGTTGAACCTTCTTTTACAATTTGCATTCCGGTCAAACTTTGGTTTCGTCTGATGCAGAGGACAAGGTAGTTCACATACCGCTAAATACCCCCATAATTAGTGTGGGTTCTCTATTGGTCGGCCCACTTACAACAGGGTGACTGTTCGTCTTGGCGCTCGAACAAAACGCCCCTAGCTTATATAACGCTGAGTGACTATAAAGTAAGGCTCGGGACGACAGTGGGTCCTTGCGCATAAGCCACGAAATGTTTGGCGATTGAAAGCGGGTTTTCGTTCATTTGTTCGCTAGGGGAGCAACAGTGAATATTATCAGTATTTCGATATTCAGCTTCAACGGTTGGCCTTGCACCTACCATGGATGAAAGGTGTTTTCCTTATGTCTTCCAACATTTTTCAGTTCATTAATCTCCCTGTCGCCGAAATTAATTAACACCGAAGTCTTCTAGACGTTGGTTTATGAAACTGTATTGTTTCACATTGCACACAAAACTTAATAGCTTCTGATCTAATTGTTCTACGGCGTCTACGTATTAGGCGTGGCCTGTGACGGTATTGGTAGCAAATGGTAGGGATATTATCCATAAGTTCGACCGTTGTAATCCAACGATGTTCACGGTATGCAGCGCAGAAGGGTGATGCAGGGATGGTGACCGGCGATAGATTAAAGGAAGAGTAGACTTGCACTACATCTACCTTACTCTCTGTTCCACTCCCCTACCTGGGCCCGGTGTCAAAACAGAGTCAGGAATACCGGAGATGGGAGAGGGTGCATGCCCACGTGCTGTGATTCAACACCGAACAGGAACACAACAACACAAGGGAGTGGCGGCTCAAATCCCAACTGAGTGGGAGTGCCACAAAGGTCACAGCCTGCCTCTCAGTCCGTTAGTTGTCCACTGCGCACAAACGCATGCACTGGAGTGACCACGTGGCCCGAGTTATCCCGCCAGTTGGCAACCTTCCAAACCATGGCTTTAAGCGCACCGTGATAGTTTCAAGCGCTTCAGATTCTTTATAGTGAGGAAAATCCGCTGAGCCGTCAACCTAACTCTCTCCCCCACCCCCACAATCTGACCACCTTCTGAGCGGGTCAGTTGTCTGATGTGGGAGGGGGCGCATTGACTGACCGGGTCGGCGTACCCGTCTTCGCGCGCCACAGCACGGCCTGGCCCCCATAACTCACACACCAGGATTCCCACAACCAGGGTTTTAGAAGGAGCCATCGCCATCTGACTCCCTGTCGACTGGTCAGCCACTCAACGCACAACACACAAGGTCAATGGCGTGGTCTGGTGTAAGCGTTAGTTGGCAGCCTTCCAAGCCACGGTTTCTAGGAGACTGTGATAGTCTCAGGTAGGTGATGATGGTGAGGGTCTTGTCATGTTTTGGAGGAGGTATCGTGCGTTTATGTCGTCTAGCCTACGGTGGTTTACCGCAGGTTATTGTGGAGACGCATGTGACTTAATAGGCCCATGCGGTGCGTGAATGTGCAGGAGCAGTGTAGGTGGGCTCGCGACTGTGTGTCGGAGCCCCAGGCACCGGTTTGCAAGTCTTCGTGCGATGGATTCATAGGTGACCGAGAGGGGCATTATCCAATAATAATACATATAACCATCAGTTTGTTGCAATATTGAACCCGGCCAATTGCACCAATTTTCGAAAACATCCTGAGGCCTCTAGAGTAACCAGTTGAAGTTGGCCTGTATATCGTAGATGCAGATGCGCCAACTCATTTTTCGGATAACCTACACATTTATTTTGCTATGTGTTACTTATAAGGCAACAGTGCACCTATACTTATTGAGACATCGATGATGAAATTTTTAGAAAACCTTAAACCAAAATTCATTTGCACTTCGCGATGGATTTGTCTCAACGTTAACAATCAGTTTTTCATGATCCAAATTTGATTCCGACCAACCAAGTGGCTCGTTCATGAAGTTAGAGGTACCAGAACGAAATTTGGCAAAATAATTTGTTACTCTCTGTTGTGCAGTAATATGAGATCAAAATACATCATTCTTTTTCACAGCCGTCTGTGATGTTCTACTACAATGTTAGAACTCATATTTCATACTTACGTGCATTTCGGACTTTTCTGTTTTTTAAAACAATAAGAAAAAAAAATTATTTTTTACATTTTGTGAATTGTATAATGATTATGAAAGAGAAAAGCCGTGATACAGCTTTCTTAAAAAATTGAAAGTATGTTAAAATTTATAGCTACCGTGGAATAAGTAGTTGGCCAATTTTACCATATACCATACAACAAATTTAAAGTAGACTATCCGATAATTCGAAAATTTTTTAAATGCGCTGTTTACATTTTATATGCGTCAGGCATCATCTGCAAACGATGTTGATAGGTTCATGTTTCTATTTTAGCTGGCATCCAACCCCACCAAGCAGTCAAATTTAGACTGTCAGAACCAGCTACTTCTATTTTTATATACACTTCCTCGATCCTTTTTTACAGGTTATGTTAATTTCCGTTCATATTCATGCCAAAGTATGCCAAAATTCAAACGGGAAATAACAGTCTCCTGGAGGCTGTGCTTGTTTTGACTATACTGTTGGGTAGAAGTTCACTGTAATCTTCTTTATTTGTCAAAATGGTATTTCAAACTGAACGAATTAAATTTCAGATATCCTGATAATTAAAATTCTGAGATCGTGTAACATGCATGCTAAACGTTTTAGTAAAATTGCTTACTAAATGCGAGGCAGGCAATTTCTAAAGAAAAAGCTCTGAAATGAAAGAAGACGGAGGATGGATACGCCTGCACACCATCGTAAAAAACAGGTCAAAAATTCACTGGTTTCTCGGAATGAAAAAAACTTTGAGCATTTGATAAGATATTTGCTCCCCGACGTCATTTCAAAACAGATCAATCGGACTGAAATTTGAACCCTTTGGCAGCTAGTTATGATACCTCAGACGTACCAACCGCGGGAGAGGAGGAACAGCGACTGTTTCGCAAATGAGCAAGCTTCGTCAAAGCGGGGAAGCCGTAAATGTTTTCTCTTCTTCAAATGTGGTATATCTTGTATTAAGCAAAGACCAGTCCGATTTAAATTTCTTGAGACGCAGCTTTCGGAAAATCAATTTTTTTAATGGAATACTAAAAATACACGCATTCGATAGAATGAATTTATTTTGTGTTTTGATTCATTTTCCCGGTATTTAAGTGGCTTTACGTGGAATTCGTTCTCGAAGAAGATCCAGGTCATTGTCATGTGCTGCTAGATCAGAATTGTCATGTTAATAATTGCACTAGTCTGTTTTTTATTTTTAATTCTGGTCTAAAGGCTTGTTAATTGCTATAACTTGTGCTTATCTAAAGAGATGCTACCCGATTTCACTTCAAACGAAATTGATCAAGCATAAAATTCTTTGAAAATATAAGCATGCTATTCTTCCTTGCAAGGCGAAAAGGCCTGACAACTACCATAGCTACTTGCGCATATTTTGTTCTAATTTTGAAGATAAGGAGAGAGTCCATTAAGAGAACCTGAAGGTGTGAATGGCTCTGGTGACATTTCGCTTCCGAAAAAGAATTTGCTGTTATTTAATTAGTGAGAAGAGAAGAGTGTTCTTAGGTTTGGAATGGTCTTGAGCGCGGTATACAAGGAAGTGATTGAAAATTAATCTTTTAACCTTATGGAAATAAGTGTTGTGCTTTAAAAGCCCGAGAAAAGATTATTTTAAGAACCTATTGTTTACATGCCATTGTGTCATATACATCTGTGTACGTACTCTTCGTAAAGTACACTACAAATAGTATTTAAAAAATATAAGTAGCATTGTTTTTACAAATAGCTAATGTCTGGAGTAAACGTGATATTACTTCGTGTTAAGATTGTTTGAGGGGATACAAGGTAGCACCCTCCTCAACGATGCAGGCAAAAGCATCAAACGAGCATTACATCCGTGGCAAATTACGCATCGAGAGTAGGGCCTCCTTCCTTGATATGCAGTGTGTATTTAGCGAATAACTTGAAACCGCGGGCATGATCACCGCGACCTGCCGACTAAAAGAAGGAAGTGGAAAGAAATTGAGATAATTCATTCAGCAACAATGGTAATGGCCTAAAAAGGCCTTCCGCACAGTCAGTCAAGATTAACTGTGAGAAATCATACCCAAGGCAACTCACTGCACTCTTGACAATAATACATCTGCTGCGCTTGAATGTATCACGACATTCTACCAAATCGTAACTTGATAGGTTGACATCTGACATGGTAACTTGGTCCTTCATGCAATTAAGAGTCAGGCTGGAATGTTTACTATTCACTGCGGCCATTATGGTTCCCTCAACCTCTTGAGATGTAGACCAACAATCGGTCAGGTTATTTGTTTGGTGCGAAGATGACCAGCATCATCCGGGAACACCTACGTGGTGGCACGTCACTCCCTCCGTGAGACTGTTATGCTTGGTGTGGAGGAGAGTTTGGTGATTACTTCAGGGACGATCGTAGCTCAATGGCAATCCCAAGCGATATAAATAGCTGGTAAGGCATGTTAACCGGTATGTGACCGCCATGCCGATCACCGACTCATACAACCAAAACGAACTTAAACCGTTCGCAATGCCGTAACAAAGAATGAAGTTCAGACAGTTTGTACGATAGCTTCTATAGACGTCAAGGGGAAAGAACAAGAACAGAATCGCAAAAAGGGTTGACTCGGATTCCAGCTGAGTAGAAATGCCATATAGTCCATATTTAAAGGGAGCCATTGAAGTCTGACGCTCCGTCTGATGAATCAAGTCATCCCGTAAGCTGGCAGACTTCCAAGTCATGGCTTTTAGCGCACCGTAATAGCTTCTAGCGCATCAGCTTGTTTGTAGTGAGGAAAATGTGCTGAGTTGTCGATCCACTCTCTTCTCCACCTTCATAATCAGGCCACCGTCCGAACCGGTCAGTTGCCTGACGCCGGAGTGGTCGCAGTGGCTAATAGGGCTGGCAAAGCCGTCCACGCGTACCACAGCATGACCTGACCCCTTCACACTTTCCAAAATTAAAACAACCAGGGGGTAAGAAGGAGCCATCGCGTGATAGTCTTCCACTCGGATCACGCATGCTGCAGGGAGGCTATATAAAGAAGGAGCCGATGTTAATGCTGCCCTCTCGATAATACGTGCTGGTTAAAAACCTGTTTTTTTCTGGTGTTGCGTGTGACCATGTTTGATGCGGAGGCGCATGGGGAGAGATGTGGTATAGTGCGCGATGTTCTAGCGTAGGGTTTTGTGGAGATGCATGTGGCCTAGTAGACTCACTCGGTGAGTGAAAGTATGTAAACAGTGCGGACAGTTGAGGTGGGTGCCGAGGGTGCGGCACATGTATTTTGGCGTTCCTGGCACTGGTTCACCGGTCTCTGTGCGATGGATTCGCAGATGACCGGTCAGGCCGATGTGTGAGATGAAGGTGCAGTTGTAGTGTGGCAGGTTGGGACCGCGTCCATATCACTGGTGTTGACCATGGTTGGGTATGTATTTTATGATGTGTCATGATTGGTTACATTAGTGATGAGGGCTGAGCCTTCGCGGTAGATCTTGGGGTGGGGATGCCGATGAGGGATGGCGACGGGAATCGGGAGCACCATAATGGTTGTTCATCGACATGCGGGCGGGGCAGATGTGGACAGGGAGGCATCAGTTGGTGTGGTCCGGGTGCCGCAGTTGGTCCGACGATGTCCAACAAGACCAGCTCATGTCTGGAATGTTCGCTGACACCGTGGACATATTTGGGGTAATTGAGTGATGGTGTCGGCGAGGCAGAGGGCATTTGGGATTAACGAGCTTCGCATTTGGCTTTAGGTGACGGTTGTGTGCTGGCATTTGTAGATCACTGCTTCTGTTTTCACTATCCTGCTCCAGGCCTGTCGGTACAGGGTGAGGTCTTCCCAGTTTGACGAATTGATCTGCAGTTGCCTCAAGGAAGTCCTTGTAGCGCTGCACTTTGACCCCTTGTTGACGAAAATACGTGGTGACATCTCCATAGAAGAGGCGTTTGGGCAGGCGCTCGTCGTTACTCCTCATGTGGTGGCTGCTCCAGCGCAATTTTAGTTGACTCATCAGGTCATAGATGTTGAGGAGGCCTGTTCATTCCAGTACGTCCGTGTCAGGGATCCGATCACGCCATCTCAGCTTTAGTCTTCATGGAAACAGCTGAGATGGAAGTAGTTGAGGTTTTGGGCTTGCTTCTTGTACACCGCCTATATATTCGCTCCATACAGCAGCGTCGGTAAGATGATAGCTTTTTCAAGTTTGAGCTTGGTGCTGAGGGGGAGACCGTCATGACCCCAGACGATGGTCTGCAGACGACCGAGGGCTTGGCTAGCTTTGGAGATCAGGTGGGCCACTTCATCGTCGAGTTTTGTGTTGCGGGAGAGTTTACTGCCCAGATAGGGGGGTTTTGACGGCTTGCAATTGGGCGCCACTGACGTTGCTGCAAGGTGCATTGCAGGCCTTGTTGGACGGAAGGTCACCGTTGGACTTCATTGGAGGCAGTCGGTCGATGGTGGCGTTGGAGATTGTGGAAGGGTGGTTAAGAATGCTTTTGAAGTGCTCAGCCCAGTTTGCGTCTTCAGTGGTGGTGGTGGTGGTGGTGTTGGTGGTGGTGGTGTTGGTGGTGGTGTTGGTGGTGGTGGTGGTAGTGTTGGTGGTGGTGGTGGTGGTGTTGGTGGTGGTGGCGGCGGTGTTGGTTTCGTCAGCTCTGAGAAAAGGAGTGGTTACTTTGGCTGTGCGACCGTAGACAGCCTTGATTGCAGCGAAGTAATTTTTCCATTCGTTGTGGTCCGCGTACCTTTATATGTTTTTGGCCTTGCGAACCATCCAGGTGTCCTGCATTTCCAGCAGCTGCTGTTTCTCAAGATAACCAATTCGGTAGAAGGTTAATTTGTTTGCATCGGGAGGGCGGTTAACGTAGGCTGTGTCGGCAGTTTTTGGACAGCGAATTGTTGATGACTGTGGTGTTGTTATTGAACCAGTTCTGGTGCGTTCCCCGGTTGGCACCATCGGCTCTCCGTGGAGATGTCTTCGTCAGTAACTGGAATGCGGGCTAGTCACTGAGCCAGCGCGTTGCTTAGAAGGAGATGGTGGACAAGCACATTCAACAAAACACTATTTAACTTACCTGATGGTTGCTTAACTCGAGGTCTCCTGCGTGGTTGCAAATGAAGCCTGTAGACGTTTACTCATCTTGAAAGTAAGGAGACGATGATTGGTTCATCCGTCGGCACCCGGAATCGCCTTTTTCACCAGCCCATCCTGCTGGTCTCGCCTCTGGACGAGCGCATAGTCCAGTGAGTGCCAATGCCTCCACCGGCTGTGCATCCAGGTCGCCTCCTCCAGTAGGAGCAGGCCATTTTGCCTTGAAGTGGCTGAAACCACGGGGGCCCAGCACTCTCTTCCATGTAGCATAGTCTGTGCCGACCCGGGTGTTGAATTAACCAAGGACAATCAACTTATCCGCCTTCGACATAGGCTGATTCGCGCCTGGAGGCTGCGTTGACAGTGGGGTCATGTTTGGAGGGCTTGGGTTTCGGCAGTGTTTTTTTCGAGAGTGCATGCGATTTGCGGGCTGACCTTTTGGCCTTAGCAGCAGCAATCTGTTTGGCTTCGAAAATTGCTGCACCAGTTTTCACTGGTCTTCTTCAGGCCAGTTAATCCGGGGAGAGGTCCTATTCCTCGATGGGTTGATTGCAGTCGCTTCGGATAGTCCTTCAAAGTCTCCTTCTAGCGTCGTGTTTGTCCTCTCTGTCTGTGAGCACCCATAGGAGCATATCCGTAGAAAAGCTGGTTGGGCAAGCGCCCGTTGTCCATTATAACTAGGTGGCCACTCCATCGCAGTTGCACTTTCCTCAGCATGGCATGTATGCTGAGGTTTGCGGTCCTCTCCATGACTTGCGTGTCTGGGATCCTGTCCTACCCGTACAGCTTCACTATTTTGTGGAGACAGCTGAGATTAAAGGGATTCACCTTTCGGACTTGGTTGAAGTAGACGGTCCAGGCCTTGGCTCCTTACAGGAGTGTCATCAAGACGGTTTCCTTGTACATTTTCAGTTGAGTGTTCAGGTGTTGGCTATGGCAATTCCACACGGAGGCTTTCAGCCTGTCCAATGCCTGGTTGAACACACTCCTCTGCAAATGCCGAAATTTATAAGCGGACTTGCAGTTTTATTGATCATTAAGGGCATGCTGATACCGTTATTGCACCACCAGTCTACTAGAGGGCATTCTGAGCTTGGATAATATCCCCTAGAATGTACGGGAAAAATGAGATGGTTGTTAAAAAGTTATTTTCCTAAAAGATTCCTCCGTACAAAACTAGGAAACTGATATGTATTACTAGGAGTTGTCAGTGAAACAGAACCAGACATGACACTGCTTTGTTTCTTATCATTCAAATTTGATGGGATGCTGATATAATAGGGATGAACAATGTGGAGAACGATGCCCTTTACACAATTACTTAAGAAGTAATCTCATACAGGGAAGTTACAAAAACCCTCGCTCTGCCATCGACGGCTGATGGTTTAAAGGCAGTGTCTCCCATCAGCTGTTGACATAAATAATAAGGTTTTTGTTTCTGATATGTATTCAAGCAATTTCCAGTCCTAGCTTCCATCAGTTAAGTCTAAGCAACGTGGCTGACTCAATTTTAGCATAAAAATTCCATGATCACAACATATGATCGTCTATGTATTTCTGATTGTAGAAAGAAAATTAAAACCAGAAGGGAGAAGCAAACTGTCCGTTCGCTGGAATATGCATCATCAAACTGGTCCTTGGAAAATGTCAGTATGGGTCGAGTTAGCGGCTGAAAGTGGAGTTCAGATGGGCCTAGGAAGTGACCTTCACATTTCAGCAGAGAAGCGGGAAAATTAAATTAAAGAAAACGTCAACTGAGTTAAATATCAAGGAAACACGAAGCCTCGGCAATGAAATTCATGTCAATGTACCATATCCCGCGAGCACGACAACTGCCAACACAACCTAACACTACCGAACATTTACGCAACGTCCTGTAGAATAATACATCAGGTCTTGTCGCTCTGATAGTCGCGAAAAAGCTGTCTTTGAGGCATTCCAGGCGGATACAACCAGCCTCACTATTATTTCCCTGCAAGGCAGCATACGGGTCGTGCTGCGGAATCATCTACGTGGGCTAACCTGTCTGGCATACATGAGATACATACAGATGAACCTTCGCAAATCCCTCCGTGATGGATTTTCATCTTCGAGAAATGCACGCTCTTTCAGCCTTTCTGATCTTGGTGTAAATACTTTTATACTGTGAAAATGAGCACCTCCTCCTCTGTTTCGTCTGTTTCGAATGATTGCTCGAAATTTTACGAATCGTCTATTACATAAGTTTGGCTCACAGTTTCAGGATTCTACTTACGGTGATGGCTCTATTTTCGATTCTGATTCTTCTCTCCCGATGCCCACACAATCTTGCTCTTTGACGTTCTCACCCTTATGCACCGCACCAATCAATTTTTCCGACAAGTGTTCCTTTTGTCCGCGTCTCACAACCTGATCGACGCTGCCTCCTTCTGCCTCACCAGCTACGTCCTTCGTCCCATCATTTTACCACTGCACGCTAGCAAGAGTTACTAACTGTCTAGCCTTTACAACCACTGCATCACTGCCAACTACGACATACGGTGCTCTCATTGCATACGAACGTCCACCAATTCACCTCTATCCCAATCTTTTCTCCTTCCATCGGTCACCTAGGACTCCCCATCCACCCTTCTTTGTGGTTTCCTTCAAACGAAATATGCATGGACAGAAAAGGGATTGCGCTCGACTATCTCGGCAAATAAGACTTCAGGTGACCCACTGCTTACCAGGTTACTGCCATTTATACCCTCTTTCAATAAGCTACGTTATTCTGAACATCTCTGAGCCTCTTTTGCTATTTTTAGCACGTTGTGGATTCGATAAGAGGCCAAGATTCTTCAGGTAGCACCCTATTAGCCAATCTTGATTTCTGCCGTGATGCAAGGCTAGTCTCGCAGAAATTATTCAGATTCGACCCCCGAACTGATCCACATTGCCTCTGATCAAGACAGTTCTTCCATTTCGGAACTCTCTAACAACTTGTTACATTACTCCTTGAAAGTGCAGAATTCTGCTTAAAAGCGTAGAGGAAATTAGAGTGCCGGAGATTCAGGGCACTGGAGACTACGTAGAAAAATTGTTACCTCCGGTTGCCGTCGTCGAGGCGAAGTTCCATTCATCTTCATTTCCTAATTCCTCTTTCACTTTCCAGAGTTTGCCCGTGGTGCTAGGGACGGAAAGATTTTTTTCAAGCATCCCACTGACTTCCGAACGGAAAGCTATTGTAGACTATTTAAGATCACAACGTGTATGCGGCCAAGGGTGGGAGGTCCTGAGGACGATCAACACCCCCAGGGATCCCGCTGATTGCAGAGCGGTCCTGAGGGTGGTTATCACATCCACGATTATCTGTTTATTCTCATAAATTTCATCGAGGAATATCCACTGAGCCTTATTAGTATATGCAGTTGGTTCTTGCCTGCTGCTGGCTGATCTTTCATCTTCTTCTGTACCTGGTGTGTTTTTGATCTGTCACTTGTTGGTGCCACCTCAACCCAAACTGTGATTTTTGTGGAGGAGCAGTTGGGCGAGAAATATCATGGCCACTGCGAGTTTTGCTTCTCCCGTTCCGCTCATCAGTCTTCTTATTACAACTTGTACATGTATTGAGACTATTAAATCCTACCTATTGTAGTTTGAAACTGCTCTTAATTACTTTCTCGAGTATCCGACACAAAAAGCATACTTATATTTGTCACAAGCGGGGCAGCGTCACCACATCTAACCCTACACTGCCGATGACTTGTACAAATTTCGTGGGTAGATGCAGCCTTCCTGCGTGAGCTCAAATCTCGGGGCCTCCGTCGAGAGCATAGAACTTCGTGTTTTTTTGTGACAAGTCATTGTAATATCCGAGCGTTCGTTTTTGCGACAAATAGGTCTGTGGATACGGCTGTTTGGTAGTTCCAAAATAAAACACTCTGAGTTCCAGCAAAAAAACATCGCGTAAACAGGCGGATGATTTTGCTTTGTTGCGCAATGACGCGTGTTCACTGCAACAAGAGCTTTATTAGCCCTACGTTTCTGATTCTCACTCGAATCTATCAACAACCTGGAATACTCATGTGAACGGAATACCTTGGGATTAGGCCTTTCGATATTAGATATTACAGCTGAAACACATTAATGTTTTCGAACCGAAACGTATTTCGAAATTCCAGTTGACATTCAATGAGCTGGGCAATCTACTTTTAAATGAGGCCATGACAAATGCTTATTCCTCCAATGCCATACAGCCTTCCGAGGCTTAAAGCCATTCAGTGCAGAGCATTCATTAGATCAGACAATTCAGTATGTTTGAGACTTTGGCGCTAGGGCCTGCAGTTCAAATACTACATGTCCTTCGGGAACAAAGTTGCGATAGGACACTCAAAGATCTCAAGTCATCTAATACACTGACTTAACTATTTTCTTGTCCTAGTGCGATCCAATGCTCTATTGACGTCGTAATGATGAACTGTATCGTTGATAATAAACGGGATTTCTTAGACAGTTTTTTGAAAGTAAACTTTAAATAAGGGAGGAAGAAGACATTTTGCTTCAGCAGCCAGTTTGTTCTTCTAGCTAGCCTCTCACACGCACGACCATCGTCTGTCGTAGTTTCCTGGACATGTTTTTTTCGCGTCAGATGGAAAACGCTTATCTTAAAACTCATGACAGTTTGAGTGCAGACCTCAACCAAACCGTGTTATTTGTATAACTGGGCTGATTTCACTTCTTGGTTAAGGATCACCGAATTTGAAAACGTAATTCTCAGTACTGAAAACTCTACGTAATCCGCAATATATTTTCCCCATGGGCGTGTGTGAAATTCCCTGCAGTGGCGTTAAAGAATTGTCCACACGAATGTCACTAAACTAATGCATATATGTATTCAAAATTGTGTTAACTTATTTTGCACGAAGTACGATAATCCATGATGTGTTTAGGGCCACAACGAGCTCTAATAGCGTCAGTCATTACAGAAAAGAACAATTTGTCTGGTCTTAAAACGTCAGTAGTCATTTATCTATTTAGCGCATTATAACTTCGTAAAAAAAGCAAACTCCTTATGTATATCTTGTGACGCAGGTTTTTTCGGTACCCAAACCAGCCTAGGGACACTTTTGACGTAAGTGCAAGACAAGTTCAGCATGGCTTTATTTGATTTCATTGTTACAACATTTATCATTCCAGGGGATCGCTGGGACGCTGTTCAGTGAGCATGCAAAACACGAAATCTGCGTCCCTTTTTTTGGTGGCCTGTCCTAGTCAAAACCTAGTTAAACAGAAAGACTAGGAGTTCACTTGACAGAAGATTTTCGCTTGGCCAAATGTGGCCTATCCGTAGTGATTCCAGAACAGAATCTTTATATGCCGATTTTATGGACTCTTCTCAAATCCATCATAATCTATTTTAGAAAGACGAGAGGTAACAATCCTATGGCTAGCCTGCGTACCCTTGTTGGGCCTTGTTTACTTTGACGGAAGCGGTCAGTAAGGGGATTTAGGCTGCGTGCTTAAGCCTGACCTAGCCTACGTCGACCGTCGTGGGAAGGCAGCATAGTATTACTGCTAAGGACACGGGAGAGTGAAATGACCATCGCTAGCTTATTAACCGGTATCAGCCAGCCAAACCACATCCAAGGATCTTGTTCCAGTGATCCCATCTTCTTGTGGAATGCTTCCTACAACTTGACTATTTGCACCCATTTGCATCAACCATTGCGTCGGTCACATTAATTGGTTCAAATTTCATTTATTCTGGTATGATATGCGTTAGGCGTGGCGTTATTCATGGCAATGTACAAGGCCTGCTCGCATGTTTGCCTTTTTGAAAGGGTAAACCCGATTTATTTCATAATGTTAGCCTTTTTGCGTATGCTAATGATCTGAAATCTGCTTACCGGTACGGATTGACTAATTGTGACATCGTGCTTGATCTTTTGACAGTGACCTTCAGGCTTTTGCCAAGTATTGCTACACTTAGCAACTTTCTCATTCTTGGCATTAATATTTATGTTATTGTTGTTTGGCCACGATCGTAAGCCTCAACTACGCATCGACTACCATGTCAAAAATGAGTCAGGAGTATATCGTACTCCAAGAGGCGCAACCATTCAGAACATTACACTCTAATTGTGTCCAACGTACTTCGATGAGTTGATTTATCTCCTAAAATTTAAAAGCCAATAACCTTAACGTCCACCTCTATAAACTGTAGGTGTGACCTGGTCTGGAATTCAGCTCGCCTCTGTTTAGCCTTTTGCGCGCTTATAGGCAGAACAAAATGAAACCAGTTCATTGTGTTTTACCAGATTATTCAACATCAGAACAGCGAACTTTGACGTATTAATAGTTATGGTCTTGCAAATTTATCCTTTGTGGCTTTGCCAGTTGCGAAAGAGATTATATTTTACTGGTTCAAGTTTAAGCTGTCATACCTCTAATCTGCTAACTACTTTGCCGAAGCTTGATCGGCCTCATGACAGCAGTAACCGCAAACTCTTCTTATTTCTGCCTTTGACAAATGCAGTTAAATATAGTCAGTTATTATCTTAACTGCAATTGCTACGCGGAATAATTTACCCAAAATAAAAATGATGGGTAAAATTATTCTTTGTTTGAAAGAAGTATCACTAGTTTTCTGCGTTTGGAATGAATTCCGTGATTTTTGGTTGCGGGATCCACCAAATATATCTTCCGCAGGGATGCTGTTCGTGGTCTTAAATAGTTTGCCTGGTCTCATTTCGAGATAAATTGTGCTTACTGCAATCGACCAGTCAGCGAGTAAATTCTTCAGTCGGCAGTCAGAAATCGTATACTCGTGCACCCTTATCAGGTACCAAGTCCCCATCACATAAAAAAATTTAGATTACAAATTTGTGACAACTACTATCATTCTCTGTTCCAGAGTTTTTGCTCCTGCATAACCCCAGATCCAACATCCAATTATTTCCCAGGAGTTTTTTTACTACCAGCTCAAACTGCATTGAATATTTAATTAGATAATAACTGCAAATTGCCACTCAATATTTTTTTAGTATTCTGCCTCCTACGTCCAAAGGCCAATCGACGGATGCTCGAACGGCCTTAAACATCGGGAAACGAAGTCAGGCAATGGATGGCTACCCGCAGCAGTGCATAAACGAACGTCTCACGACCTTGCACATTGCACCCTGCCGGAACATATCTGCCATCATGACTGTTTATATCCCACAGTGAACAGTTCCGATGAAATGAAAAAAAACAGGTTTTTCGAGGATCTGCATGCCCTCCTGGCGAGTCTGTTGACTGCATTTCCCGCATCGTAACAGACCAGGCAGTCTGGGGTTGCTAGGTCGTCGCGGAATCACCAACTATAACAAAAATAACGTTTTATTTCTGCAGGCTTGCAAGGAATATGGTATTCTCTATCCTAACACCTTACTATGCTTTCCGTTCACACACTTTCTCTAATTTCCTCGGCTGCCGGTAGACTAATTCCTCGAATTGGAGGCGTGCCTGAGTAACGTACTGGTGACCGAGGCGATGTGCGCTGCAGACTGGTATTCGGACCACCATCTTGCTAATTCCGGACTGAGGATGTAATTAAAATACTGCGTTACTAAATACGGTTAGCCACGGGTTATATTTTTAGAAATTACTGAATTTCCGTTTAAAACAATGCAAGAACCGAATGCCAAAGTTACTGTTGAGGCACTACAGAGGCAACTGCGGAAAGTCATTCAACCACTTTCCATGCTATCCTCGATAGTTCAAGTCTTCTGCACCAGGCCTGTTCGGTCTCATTGATGAGGTCTTCTGTCTGCTCTGTGAGAAGAGCAGACTCCTCCCGACATATGATAATCGCAGAAGCTAGGAAAATAAAGCGGCTTTCTGTCGACGTCGAATGCTGTTGCAGCTGCAACTGAAGGATACGAGCAATCCATACTTCCTCCGACAAATCTGTAACAACCAAAAACGCATCTGCACCCTCAATTACTTGAACCTCGGTCTGGAGTAGGGAATGCGCACCAAACTCCATGTGTATCGCAAAACAACCTACCTACACGATGGTTGGTTAACAAGTTAAGGATGGTGGATCTAAAGGCACAATCAAAGGGTAACGAGAGGGCGTCTCCTAAGCAGTTCAAGTGCTGTAGGAGTGATGATAGTAGGCCAGAACTATGTAAGCGGTTAGGTCAGTTGATCCGCCTGCCACTGCCACCAAGACAGTCAGGTAGGAAACTAACCTCATGCTCTCTCCCGTCTCCTCATGGCTCTAAACGATTGACTAATGTGCCGTGCTTGGCAACCATAATTACGCCTGACGAGGTGTTGTAAGTAATCCAAACTCCCTCAACTCTACTTAATCCTTTCACATGTCAGTTAAGCATTGTTACTTTACCTATCAGATTTTGTCTTCCTAGGCCACTTTGTTAGTGAACCGTCTATCATAGGCGTATAAAAACTAACGAAAAAAACAGTGAGTACACAAGAGCAAAGTTTCAGGATATGAGAATCAGACTCTTTCCATTTTTCTGCATTTCAAAAATACCGTCGTTACGGTCACCTGCAACAGACTCTGGAACATTGTGCAGAAATTCCTACGTCTGGAGCATTTTACATGGGTAAAGCGGCAACCGTACATCAAAATGATGGCTCACGTAAGCAGTGGTGGGGCAGCCTCGGAAGAATCGACAGTAAAAAAAATTTGCAGTAAGACTAATTTTTGTACTTGCTCCCACGCTTTTCAGTATCTACATTTCGATCATGCAATTGAATGCTTAGCGCGACGCTTGGTCAGGATTCAAAATCTCCCAATGAAAGGACAGACAGTCAGTCAACATTAGACAGATATCCATGTAAGTTGCAATGATCAGGGTCCCTGATCTGCGGCTTACCGCGGATGATCATGCGCTCAACAACACGACGGATGCGGATCTTTTTGCTTCCGGCTGCCAACCAACGACAGCTTATGAGTAGAACGCGCACGATATCAGCCGGAATGGGATTTGCCTCGCATCTGCTGATAATTTCGTTAACCTTTGAAAGTAAATCTTAAGAAATCCTAAAAGGCACGATAAAATCGGTCAGTTAATTTGGATGGAATTTTATTTATGCACCCAGTTTGTACCAGTTAATGGAGATAGGTCAACATATTGGGGAAAAGGAACATCATGCACATAAGAAAATCGGAAAAACCTTACAGAAACGCAGCCTATTTTATGCGATTTTTGACATTGGTAAATAAATTTTATAACTACGCTTTGTGCAAGTACGGTACGATGTCTATTTTGTCAAGTGCCGATATAATTGTCAGTACTATCGTGCACTGAGATGTGACAGCACATCAATTTCCCAAATACACATAACGGAAAAAATATAATAGCATGCAAGTTGAAAATTAATAGTTTGCATCGAGGGCCTTGACGACGTTGGGGAGAAAATATTTGCATGCTGTGAGCTGTATGCTGCGGAAAGATGGATGGAACCAGCTTTTCATTTAAAAACACCTTTAGCCTTAGCTCTACCGACATCGGAAGAACAAGCAATCCATACTGCATCCTTTTTTAAAGGAAAAAAGTGCGGTTTTGAAACATATCTATCCGTAGGACGCGGTTTGTTAAAGAAGAGTACAGATCCATAACGTCAGAGTATCTAACAGGCAATTATCTATAAATACTATAGAGCTGAGACGCTTAGCAGCGCCCAAACACGCAAATAAAGTGGATAGTATCTGAAAGATAGGTTACGAGACTCACTTGCCCCGTTATCACTTGGCTTTACCAGCAGCCACAAAGTAGCTAGTAGCATACATAGCATAAAATATTACCAAGGAAGAACAGTGAGACTCGAATGGTCACTTCTGGATTATAAGCCGTCAACCAGTCATACCAAACTCCAGGTGTTGCGCCACCTGTGCTCGAACCCACGATTTTTTCATTAAAAGTCCAACGCTCTATCTAATAAGCCACGTGTTCGTGGTCCTGCTGATTTAGTTAGCGAATATACAAATTGGTACTTAGACGATTAACAATCTGTTACTGGTCACTCACTCGTCACGATCTGCCTTGGGGCTCACTCTCGGGACCCACCAGCCACCGCAAAGCTGCTAGTCTCCATGCAAAATATTATCGGCCCTTTATCGTAATTTTTAATTTCATAGGGAAATACATGATTTTCCTCAATTTAAAATTATACGACAAGCAGAATAACCACCCGGACTGCAAATGAAACGGCAGATAGGCTCACTATTCTTTCCAGAATGGGAAACCATTTAAAGCCCTTAAATATCCCTTTCCCTACAGCAAAGCATCTGAAGAATACGACAATTTCTGCTCAATGAGTACAGTAAGAAGGATTTTTGATCATGTATTCTAAAAAATATATTGCAATATTTCAGGCATAAAAACGAATAGAAAAATATCTGCTTATTAATTTGTTTTATCTTGACGAGTGAGGTTTTGTACGAAAACATGAACACTCAAAAGCTGGTAACCTGGTGTGCCTTACATTAAGATTATGCTATAAGACACTTTGAATTTCAACTCCACTCAAGTAATCCTTTATAATCGAAAATGCAGTTCATAATGTCTGTCGACATCCCAAGGGTTAGGTCAGTTTGGGACGTGCTAGAATACATTCTCTTTGATTTCTGCATAACCTGGCGTTCTGCCAGTCCTTTATTCATGGAGAAACCCTTGAGATTACATTAGTTTTACTGTGGAAATCTTACTTTTTAAATTCTCAGTCGATGATACCTTGGGCACGCAGTTGATGATAAATGTCCGCACTGCTGCATGCACCGAGTAAAGGTTTTGAGTGACCATCTCAGAAAGGAATTATCCACTATTGCAGTCACTTGTCTCACCTGTGCATATTCCTACCAGCTGTTTTGTACACATTTAGTAAGATAAAGAGAATAACCTGTAACGTGATGCGATAAACATCTTAGTGGTGTTAGTGGAAAAGAGAAGAGGAAAAGGCGTCTCTCTTTGATACACCAGTTTTCTGGATGCGGAATCTGAAAAGGCTGACGTGCGGGATGCCCAGGTGGAGTACTGTCAGTTGACACCGACAAGCCTAGGAGATCCGGATGAGGGGGTTAGACAGAGCTATTGCTGACCAGTATTCTTAACAAACGTAGCTTATATTCGAGAGAATACAAATATTGTATGTAACATATCTGTTTTGGAAACGGTTAGAAGAATATAAAGAGGTTAATAAAGGCTGACCATCTAAACCTATAGTGTTGACTTCGTAAATTTTCAGCCTTCGCATGGGGTTCTTGAAAGCAATCTGGGTGACCAAGTAGGGGACTCCTTATTTGATTCTAATTAAAAAATGTGCAATGGGTCACTAAAGTATTCTTTACCTGTCACCGGTATCATGTTCATATTCATCTACTGACGGGCCGCGTCCTTGCATTGGGTGAGAAGAATTGCTAAGGGTTCCCTGTAAAGAAATTATCCTGACAGTTTTGCTCTTTAGGATGCAATCGATCTAGTATTCCACAAAGATTTGACGTCTACACACCAAAGTCCCCATAAATGCTGTCGATAAGTGCTTCACTGTACATCAAATTTATAGATAAAAGATAGGCAATAGTTAAGTGAACTTACTACACGGAAAAAATATCCTAATATGCAAAGTTTTTTTCTAACTTCATTGAACCTTCTCTGATAAGTCTCTTTGGATTACAATAGGGGTAACAATATCCCGTTAGTCGAATAAATATTTATACTACAGGCCCGGGCGGAGTTCTATTCGGGAGGTGAATGCCGGCTAAAATGCATGGAAGGCCCTGAAAAGCAAACCCGGTCTCCATTTAGTCAATTCTGCTGTGCACGCTCTGCTGCGAAAACAATTCGGGGTTCTGAGGTAAAAGCCTTATTCTTGGTGCAATTGAACTCCTCTCCCACAAGGGCAATCGGCCTGCTGCTGCAGCTCTTAACGTACACACATTGTTAGTTGCTTTGACATAGATGGCCCGATAGTAACTCAATCAGTACTGGTATAGCCGTCACGCATTAAAGTAAAAAAATCAATTTGTAAGCAAGATTATTGTGTTGAAGAAGTCACGGCTGCTGTCTGCTTTTGGGTGAAGAACAACGAGGGGTCAATGACCGGAACTGTCAACATAGTTCTCTGAGGGTCCTTAGGCGTGAAGATGTCCGTTCTTACGGAAAGGCGAAAAATTGTAACAATTGAATGGCTTTTCTTTTGGCTTGCCCCGAGTCCCGATGGTATGGCAGATAAGAAAATAATGCCACTGAACGAGAACAGAAATCGAGAATGACGTAGACCCTACTCTGTGATGGAAGCTTGATATAAACTAACATGTTTATTTTACTCTACTCCTGGATTCTCCAAATATGAACCTTCTATTCCGTGAGTTAAAGTGTTTCCTCCATTGGAAAAATCCAAATGCTTGCAATAAGAGAGCCTTTGTCCAACAAATGAACGATGCTGACGGCTTCCAAAGCCTACTTTTAAACAAACAGTAATCAAGTAGTTGTAATCTCATTTCCAAATCCTAAGGGAATTACAGATGTCTATACAGAGCAAAGAAATTTCAAGGCATGTGGAAAGCATTGTTGTTTTAGGAACTGACATACATCCCTGTGGTAGATCTCTCTTTCTGCGGTTTAGTTTACCCAGAAGTGGAAAAGAGCTATACTTTGCATGTGACAGGAAGGCACACATCGATTCTTGCCATCCAACTTAGAAGTAAATGATTACCTCCTGTATCCGCAGGATTTCCGCGTGGAGACAAAGTAGCTGGTAAAACCATGGAGCATCGAAATGAGCGTTTATTAGCACTTGGTCCAATGGCCAGTTAATCAAATACAGAAGGCTGGGAGGGACTTAGTGCTTCTGCTTTCCATTGAAATACAGGAACACTTTAAGTGCATACTGGGATCGCGGTAGTTGATATAATCGATCAACTGTCAGAATGACCACAGCCACAGGCGCTTGGACACACCTTGACACTAGTGGGAAATCATGAAATCACTCATGCCTTAGTATTAACCCTCGAACAGAAGCTCGTTTTCTAAACAGCGAGTTTACAAAACAATGCTTCACTATGCCGAAATGCGCCATTCATTGACGATTGCCTGTGTAAAAGGCGACTTAAAACAAACACTTCCTATTTCGCCCTACAGAAACTGCCAGTCGTAATGCAGTTTAAATCATATCGGCAGTAAAAGTAGCCAATTACTAAGTTAACTAAGTACGCACGAGTGTTTTGCGAAAGGCGAAAAATTCGTCGTCTCATAAATGGGTTGCGCTGACCGGAAAATCGGACGGTAACTTGACAGCGAATCTACCCTGGGTCACGGAACTATATTTTCCGATGCACTGGCTTTCGAAAGCAATTCACTTTTATCATATTAGCAGTCCCAATTCGGAAGATTTAGACAGACCAAGTGCTCTCTGCGGCAGATAACTTCAACCAGCAGGGTCTATGGGGGTAAACGTGATAAAACAAAGCAAGGTGTTGCCGAGAAAACAAAGTAAGGAATTAAAAACAAAGAGACAGTGTGAAAAAAAGTTTTGACCAAAAATGTTTGACCACTAGCTTCAGTTGCAATAATCCACCCAGACTCCACGCTCAAAGTTAAATTGGGATAATGGCTAAAATCCCATGAACCAGTGTGACATTTTTATCTTGCTTCACACTGCATAGGTTAGATTAGAATAGTGACATTGCATAATATGTCTTTCTCCCAAGTGCACTAGATTCAAACAACCAATTGAACGGCTCACGCAGAATAAAGGATGCCAGCTTTGTGAGCAGCTAGCGTTGGCCTAACGGTAACTTGGCCGGGACTTTTGTACTCCACTGCGCGCACAATAACCAACACTAACAAAGGCAAAAAGTGCGTTTTGGACTGATCAAAGACTGTGTGGATAGCAAAACCGAGAGCCGAAATACGCACAGACCATTTACAACCATAAGGACACCCGTGTATCAACGAATCATTCTGGCTTTCAGGGTGGAGCGCAAATGTTTCGTTGAAATCTGCAATAAGCGAACTCGCGCAAAACGAGGGGTTATAGTTGGACATTTCACCACGTTGTATCATTCGTGTAAGGCAAAAAAATATAGTATCCATGACGAAACAGCAGGGATAAACAACGGACAAAATTTTTCGTTTGATTGATTGACCAAAGTCAAAAAGTGCACTCGTTATAAATGCCTCGTGCATACACCGCCTTAACCTCAAACCAACGATAGCTTGTGAGTGCCGGCCAGCTGCTGACAATTGTCAAAAGTAAGTCGCAAACAATTTGGTGTTACTGTACCTTTTGACATACAAGAAAGTGGGATCTTGAAATATTCAAGCGGGTTTGATGTAAAGCTGACACTGTAGAGTAACTGGATGGAGTTAACCTGAAGTCAGCAGTCTCAGCTGAATTCTTTATAATAGCCCTGAACAAACCATAAAAAGCTCACATGAAAATAAGGATAATCGTATATTTGGATCCAATATGCGGTTCAGATTCTTGAGAAGATAGGGTAAAAGGCAAATAAACTGTGCGAGGACCTTCTTCTGAACCAGGTCTTCGAAAGGTAAAATTAACAGCTCTTCTGTACAATTATTATATAAGGAACTGTCGCAAGAAAGGAGACGGAATAATTTGCACCGAGGAAGACGTTTCTTTATGGGAAGATAAGAGACATGTAAACAGAGTATGGGGCAGTCATTTTCAAAAGTGTGATAGTGCTCTTAGCCTACTACAGTTTCAGTACGTTTTATTGGGTTAATTCGTATGAAATTGATGGTTTACTAGGTACACGAGAGTCAGTTGTTCCATTTTCTGCGAACATCGTTGATGATGGCTTCAAGAGAGGATCCGGAAAGTAAGGCCAATTAACGCCGTGTTCCAATAATGCCCCTATCTTCTTCTGAGTCATTTGTTCTTTATTTCCTTGAACTACTAATGTACATAAGTAAAATGCAACATCTGCATTTCTGGCATGCCTTATTAGCAATATATCTTTATAGGGTCATCCTGCTCGTTAGAAATTTAAAATGTCCGAAAATATCGTGTTCTGTCGGCGAAAGATGAAGTTAGTTAAGAGAGTGAGGCAAGTTCGCGCATTCCAATTCTGACTATTTAACAATTGTGATATGCCTCTTTTATAGTCTAGGGTCGCCATGCGATAAGATCAGCCCATGTGGGTCAGCGAATGCAATCTACGTAAATGCAAGGTTTTAGGTTAATGCGTTCCTTTTTTAAAATAAAGCTCACCCATGCGTACCTCTCCAGGTCCAAAAACACGGACGAATAATTCCTTTGGCATGTACGGTCACCGTGACGACTGGCAATTGTGAATTTTTCTTTAAGACGCATTTACGAGCATGATTGAAATTGTAGGTCTCCGTTTTTTACATTTTCTTGATCACCTGAACTTTTTTGTACGATTTTTTCAATGCGCTAACAACAACATCCCATTTTGACTTGTGGCAAGATGCCTTCTGTTTTCGCTCTTGCATGACGCCGGCGTTTCACTAATTGAACTGATCCGCCCCAGTCCATCCTAGAAAATTGAAAAGGTTAATTTTCACTTAGCTATCCCCTTCTGTCGGATGTGACAGGCTCTGTAAACCATCCTGTGTGCAGAACTTTCTGCAGCTGGCTCAGGAGATACTGCAATCCACACCAATGGATACCTGAGGGAGCTTCGTTTTTTCCGAATCTGAATGACAGTTTTACTTTGTCAATTTTCTCGTCGTCTTGTGTTTAGACGCAACTTTCCCCGTTAGATTTGACGTTTTTTTCTGTGCAAAGTACTTCATTTTTGTGTTTATTGATGTTTACACTACAATATAGAGCCAGTATCCGGACCTATTTTGGTTATTAAATTATAAATATTTCTCGTCAGAAATGGGGATTTGTTGGTTGGGATGGCTTACATTTACCTCGCCCATGTGGGAAATGGGAACAAGAAGTACACATAATGCAGTTTGTTTTGCGCTGCGTTCAAAGAAAATTAGGACTAGGTTTAGGACTAGGGTTAACGTTATTGTCAGTGTTCGATCACAAGAATCTTTACTCCTCCTGCATTTAAGTGCAATCCACCTATATTAAGCCGAACGAAACGCGTTCCTCTTACCTAGTCCAGTCGGAGGCGGTTGTAGAAGCAATTTCAATCGATTTCTTTTAGAAATGGTTATGGGTTCTTCCAAAAATACGACAAAAGGAGGGAGGGAAGAGGAAAATACACTTTGGTCTGAAGATATTATTCCAAATTTTCAGGAAAAGCCTACAATCAGGGGAATCCCAGATCCTTAGACTGGAGCACTTGAGTCGCCCTCAAATCTTGTCTCGTTAAAAAATTTCAATTTCTCGAAACAGTTGTATGCAAATCACATATGTCCATTGAATAAGACACAATAGTTGTTTAGGCATTAGTCTTAAAATTAAAACTCGTAGGTTTCTCATGAGTTCACTGGGAATCGGGGCTTATTTAATGAGGTTATGCCAAAAGACCAGAAATTCTGGAACAAAAACCTTTATGTGACTTTTGTTCGTTCTTCCACTTCTCCTCCTCCGAATATCGTACAGATGTTTTTTGCAGTTTCCACTCCCAATAAAGATCGTATCCGTTTCAGTATTTATTTTACTAAGAAAATGATCCTTAGGAAGGGGAAAATAAAACGCGAAATACTCTGCAGCCTATTATGTTCGATAGTAGCCAATGACGTAGACCACAAATCTTCAGTCAAGAGGTAGACTTCAAGGAACCATAGTTTGCAACCACGTGTTCAACCGACAGCTGGGTTCTCCAACCCGACATTTTAACAGAGACATCAACGGCCGTTTCTTAGGTCGCAGCTAACAAAAGCCATTAGTGTTGCGCACATGCAACTTACATTATAGAAGATTGTTGAGGGACAAATAACGATATAGCAGCATGACCTTCCTTCATATGGGGAAAGATACCTTTTAATAACTATGAGATCAGAAGGCCTCTGTGAAAGATTTGCCAGCCGAAAAGCCAACCTAAGTTCACATTTATGTTAGGATGACTTTCTAGAAGATCCAGTTTATGGTCAATAGAAGTGACTGTTTTTTTAAGGCTAAGAAAATAACAGAAATAAGAGTTTTCAAGGTATATCCTCTTTTTCTTCACAAGTTTCTGAGTGTATTTATAATCGGCAGAAAGAAGTTCGCGGAATGATGAGAGGCTAAAAGAGAAGCCACCTTTTTTAAATATGATGTCTCGCCTCGACAATGGCTTCAATTTAAAGAGGTAGAGGTTATGGGTCCGGAAAAAAATGAACAGATGTGGCGTTGAACTTGGTAAATCAGGCATACTTTGGCAAAGACTCATACTTACTGTTTGTGAAACTGCCCAGCTTCTAGTTTGCTTGCACCATTGTCCCGTGATCACAGAAGGCTTTTTAGTTGATTTTTAAATTTAGCTCTGCACTTCGGCATCCATTTTTGAATTTTGTATAGAGCAGACATCACCACCGTGCCTCTTAACTGAACACATGTTGCTTTCTGCTTGTATTTTCTCAACCGCAGGTGATAACCCTTTGGGTAACAGGCGTCATCCACGTTACTGAGTTTTACACAATTAACGGGTGGAATTATTGCATGGCTAATGGTTGCACATGGCCGCCTTTGGTATGATATTTTCACACACAGTTCTGCTGGAGGCGGAGGCTTTAACATGCGACTGATTTCCGGCGATAGTCTCCCAAGTATATGCTGTCTGAAGCATGTCAGATCCAAAATCATCATGCGTGAAATCCAACTATTCCTACCGAAGCTTTGTAAATGACAGTTTAATTGAAAATGCCGTTCCTCTCCGATCTATGCTGAAAACCATACATGCAGACTAGGGCATGGTTCATTTTGCAGTTTGGTCTCTTTCATGTCAATAGTAACACAAATCGTTCAAAGCGACCTGAAATATCTGCTCTATGAGTGGACGAGAAGTGCTATGTAATAATCTATAACAAACGTTTCTAAAATGTTGTTCGCTTTTTTACTTTCTTCTGTCAAAACAAAGCAGTTAAACATTACATACGATTTTGTGATCAGTTAAACAAGGCCAATATATCAAATGAACTCAAAGGCGATGGCTTGATGAAATGATTTATCTTTCGTTAAGGTTTTGGTCTACTTTTAATAAGCGGACATATGCACAGGCATGGAACAGCCCGCATACAGATGGTAAACATAAGCTGAGACAAAAATAACATTTTATGCTTTCCACCAGTTAAAACTAAAAAACTGGAGTTATTCAGAAAACTTCTCAGTTTGATGTTCTCTGACAAAAAGGTAAAGAAGGACACGTACGAGAACGCTCACTTGCCTATTATCAACCTTATCGAAGGCCAACTGAAGGCAGTTTATGACTACAAACGTTCTAAAAGGTCTCGATCACCACACAGATGCCAATCTATAACCGTAACCATTAAGCAATATGAGCTAATTTTCTTAACAAGTCTATCCAAAAAAACATTTTAAGCACTTCATGCAACAAACAAAATCCGAAAAGCCCAGATGAACTACCTACTTCTTGGAGAGTAGCCATCTTCAAGGTCTCATCAAACCGATGCCCGTTGTGCAACTCGAGGAAAGATAGCAAACATCCGGGCTTACAGTAGCGTTTCCTTAAGGTAGAAAAATGCATCGCGTTTGGCCTGGCCCCGTCAACTGACCCCTTGCCACCTTCTGCTGTCAAGTCAGGCAGATGAACAGTCTTTTAGGATGAGGAGGAGAATAGTCTGTCGAAATTCACTGTTTTACCAAGCCAAATTTCTTGAACCGGTAACCGAGGTAATTCTGGAATAAGTTGCGTTTTCATCAACCACATAGACTGTTATACTTTTGCTAGGAGAGTTGAAAAATATGAGCCACGGCAAAAAACGCCCTGCAGTTAAATTTTGCCCTCAGAAAACTAACCTCATATCTACCTGCCTATTGGAACGGTGCTGTTATACAGCAGCTATACATAATAAAATTAAAAACCTTTACGCCTTACGTTTCGTGTACACATCTCCTCCTATAAACTTTTACCACCGGCTAAGAACTGGTCTGTTGATTTATATAGACGCCTTACGTTTTTGGTTTGATACAAATTAGAAGGGTGGCGCATGAAAAACCATAAAGTTAAAGGCACTTTGCTCTCGAACATTACTTCCAAGAAGGAAAGTTTTGGATGAAGACATAATGAATAAAGCAGGTAATTTTACCTCTCAGTTCAACAGAACCATACTCTTGACCCAAAAGCTAGAGGCTTTGCCATTCTCGTCAGCATCTATGCATAACGCTATTCTATGCTAATGTGTACCTTGATCGCATTATACCCTGACAGTGGGCATCTCAGACCAAAGTGCGTATCCCGGTTACGGAAATCAGTAGTAATAGGGTTTTCATACTTCCTTTTGCCATTTAGATGAGTAAAAATTTTCACGTTTGAACCAGTAAAAATAAGAAGTTTGGTAAACATTTGACGACTAGTGGCGTGTTTTGGGGTGTGGTTCCTGTGATTTAAATACACCCAACCGTGCGTCCGTGGACTTTAAGTGTTCAAAATCTGTTCGATAGACCTCTGGGCTGACTAAGTGACAATAAATCGATTGTCGTCGTCTTTGAATTTTATGAGAACAATTAAAAAATTATTGTTGTTGAAACAATCCTACACATTCAAACTTGTAAATTAAGAAATTCTAGCAAAATTAAGTGCGCCTATAATACAAAAGAAAAGCCATTCACAAGAAAAGAATTAGAATTGCACTCTTCTAATAAAAGTAAGGTCGAAACAGCCTTAACAACCTAACCTAGTGTGGATAACCGCAAAATAAGTAAAAACCTACGAAAAGCTCTCTCGCGAGATTTCGCTATCATTTTCCGTCTAAATGTGATTTTCTTTCATGCATAAGACTAATGCTGGTCGAAATAAAAGTGGCTTTTCTGTACTTAATATTTGGGCTTCTCAATGAACTTGTCCGCTGACCAATCCCATAGGTCCTTGAACAGAGCAGGTATCTGGGATGACTACATTTGCCTTGCTTACGTTTAAATCTCTGTGTTTAGAGATTCTTTAATTGAGGTTTTGTGCACTTCAAGATGAAGGAGTACATGTTCTCTTTCCATATCACACAGTGTTACGAATCCTATACAGACGAAATGAAACGTCCTCCGCACTAAAAATCTTTTAGCTTTCCCCTATCCTTCCGGCGACACACTGTAATGACTTTAAACTACGGCCTGGGAATTGTGACTGACCACAATCATTGTATCAGTCACCTTCCATGCTTTGGTACTTAAATAACCCAAGGTCACTCAAATATCATCACAAATGCTCCTGCTTCAGGGCAGTCTCACCTCATCCGAACGCCCTGACCTCTGGCCGCTAGACAGACTTCAGTTCGGCCACACGTAACTACGCAAGCCCCACTTGCTGATAATATCTTTCGGCTGAGGTAACCGAAATAATTAGACACCACGCGAGATTAAGGCACAACAAACCATAAGACATTTGATCGTTCTCCTAAAAACCTCATACTGAAGCTGATCTCTCAGTCTGGCTTTTAACCAGTCATATCACAACACAGTCAGCAAACACCCTGACCTTATCAGCGTCTTTTGAGGGCTTGAGTAAATGTACTGGGTTGCGTATACAATAAAGGCCTCCTTCTGCTAATGTTCAATTTGCTAAATCTAGCGTGCCAAGGTTACGACAGATCGACCGTCGTCCTCGATGATGTACACTAAGTGCTGTGCAGCAAGGTCGGCGCACGGAGGAGGACCCTACGCCTGAGTTAGTTAATGATGCTAATAGACTCACGCCCCATCTACCACAATCTCTCTACTGTTTTACCCATCTGGTCTCGGCGTCATGAGAGAGTCAAGAATAGCGGTGGCCGGATCGAGTGCAGGTGGCTGGCGTGGCATGTGCTTGCACCTAGCCTTGCCATTACTCCCCCGTTTGTCACATTCACATCTGTAATAAAATCTACTATAAGTAGAGGATTTAGGCAGATTTGAATAATTCGTTTGACCCGTAGCTCAGTTGGCTAAAGCATTGGCTGTACTAAAGCCTCAGTCTTGCTGGAATGGGTTCGAATCCCACCTGGGCCACTGAGCTTTTTACAAGTGGGTCAAAGGAATAATTCAAATCTGCAAAAATCATCTACATATTCATTTGCATGGCAATCCCTTGGATTCTAGAGTGATTGCTTAGGAAAGCCTGCTTAGGCAGTCAGCTTACTGTATCCGAATTTGTGGATTCCATACGTCGTAGTAGGCTGGGCGGGTAACTTGACCCAAGTGTGATTAAACTGACGGCTGCCGGTGGGGCCTCGTGGTTCATTTGGCTAGAGCCTTGGCTGTACTAAACCCTTTCCCTTGCTGGCCTGTGTTTGAATCCAACCAAAGGCCGCCAAGTTTTTCACAAGTGGTTCAAAGGAAAATCTGCTACGTTGATCCTGCAGACCTTGCAGATAGTCCGTTTTAGAGGTTATTACCTAAAGTTGCTATAAGCTCATGCGCAGATAGTCAAAAGCAGTATTCAGCTAATCGTTCGATGGGTCTTTAAGCCCAAATTTTTACTTTGTGTGGACTTGAAACAGTCCACCGTAATTGATCTTTCAATGGGCAGCCACGTCAACGTTTGAAGAGTTATCACACACTTAGGCCTTTATGCCGATCTATTTTTAGCTCAGTTAACTAAAGTTGCTCTTATTTTTCTATTTTTTAACAGTTCAGGCAGTGTAAGTTTTCATCTCGTAAACAAATCGGTTAATTCTATGCCGAAATCCCACGGTGGCATTCCCCCCAGTCTAATGGCAATTAAGGACTTTTCTGCAGTGAACTGCTGTTTATTAACTACGCAGTGGGACATGTACGCGAACAGTGATTTACTAGGAAAGTGCCCCTACCAAAAACGATAAAGGTGGACAAAACTTGTGAAGACTGAAGTGCGTGACCTTACTATTTAGGAGTACCCACCCAAAAAAAACGTCCTACAAACTCGAAGTTGTTCTGCACCAATTTAAGTTAACAGCTGGTATGAGCTATGTTTGCATCCCGGCAAAAATAGCCCTCCAATCCTAAGCATGTAGATACTTTTGCTGAAGAGCTATTAGTCCACTTGTAGCGTGCACAACGCATGCATTCACACTGTTAGCACCCTTCGTCTCATATTTGTTTAAGCTTAATGCTGAGAGGCGCTGCGAAGACAGCTGCGGCCACAACTAGCTTTTTACGAGATTTTTGCTTGCAGACACGTCGAAAATATCGCTGCAAATCAATACTTACCAGTCAAAAATTTCAGAATAAGAGTCGTGACCATCTATTGTGTAAATAAGATTCACTTAAAGATTTTAGCGAAGGGAATTTTGGCAAAAGTGTTAAGAATAAGTAGGTTACCATTCTGTGCACTCACACTACAAGCACTCAAATGCAGAAAATTGGGATTTTCCCATCTTAAAAGATATCATGCATCGTTTGAGTTTAATGCAAAGAGAGAGAGAAAGAGTATTCAATCAATTCAACGTAGCTTAATACTTTTGACTGAAACTGGCCGACGCAATTGATAGACCCCGTTTCAGCGTCTTGAAATGTGGCAGTCTAACAGCTTGTGCCATCGGCAGTACCACTAACTCTTTAGCTCTCACGATTCATATATTTGACTGAGATCATCCATGGATCAAAATCACTTTCGTAAGTCATAACTGTACATGCTCAAGAGAAGGGAAATTTACTTGAAAACTATAGTGTCTTTGGGCTCGCAACTAAGGGAAGGCGCTGCATGGAACGTAAACCTTTCCGGCAGTTGTGGCAGATCAGTTTTTGTAAAATGTGTGTTAGGGTTATACAGTGACAGTTTTCATTTTAAGTATTATCCGGCTGTAAAAGTATTTCAGCGCTGTACTTTCCGCTGAAATCTGGAAACAATGACCACTTACCAGGGCGCTTTGTATATCCTGGCATATTTATATGCTCTAACATTGGAAGGTTTTCAGGACCACGTTGCTCCATGGGCTCCGTGTCTTCATTAACACGCATCCTCACTCCATTTTACCTGAAGATTTCAATTTGACGATCTTTCATTCTATCGTCCTCAGCTGCCACATTTTTGAACCCACATCAAGATGCTTAGAGTTGCATGTTGTTAAGCGTTGCATTTTATTATTCATATGATTCCTTCTGTGTGCTTTTTGCCACGCGATAAAATCCAAATGTTTATTAATTATTCATCTTAATTCACTTCGAGTCTTAACAGCTAGTACATGCATGCTGGTACCTGGCTTGATCAGGCAATGACTCTTAACTTTCTTTTAACAAAATTAACCACTGAAGGCAAGCATAGCCACAATGTTTTTCCTCTGGCTCAGAATCAGCAATTATTTTTCCTAAATTTTACGAAATTTTAGTAGTGAACGCATTCACGGCCATCTTTGAGTCCCCACGTCCAAAAATCTCTGGCCCCTGACCATTTATCACAGCAGGTCTTCGGAGACGTCTACCTTAGCATTAGTCACAAAACAAAATTTTAATCTAAAAGTTGACGCCTTTCAACACAGTAAATCATAGTTGGAACGAAGAGATTGCTTATAAAACAGGGAATGTTTTTATTATATGTAGAAGCTGAACTTTCACATTTTGGAAAATTAATAAGGCCTAAGAACTGAGCACACCATTTTCCAATTTTTATATAAAAGGAGCAAAACAGGATATATTATCTGTGTTTTAATCTAGGCTTCTATAAATCTTACCGTTCATACGAATGGTTTCCATGATACTTTATCCGCAATTAAGTAGGCTTTTCTACGCAGTAATTATATACACGGCCATAAAAGTAAAGCTCTAGTAAAACGATCTTTTATATCATCTAGATTGGATTGACCAAAATTTTCGTCTGTACCAGGCTTGAGCAGTTTATAAAGATTAATTGGTAAACGTCTGTATAGCATTTCCATCGGGAAACAGTTTCTTTCGAGCAAACAATAAGGAAACTGCAGTACATAACTGACCATGCTTTGTGGAAATTATTTTCTTTAATTTGGCTCACGATAGCTTTGTGGGAAGCTGAAATGCCTTTTATGATAATATCAATCAGCATCAACTATGAATGTGATAAAACTATATGGTGGCACGAAAGTTTTAAAGTTTAAAAATAAACACAAAAATAGTATAGTGGGAAATAAATAGCAACATAGCCAACCACAATTTTTTGGTTTTCATATTTTTTTTGCCAAGGGGCACATCCCTTACGATAAATTAACACTTATGTTGTGATACAAATGTCCATGTATATTTTTAGTCTTTTGGCTGAACGGTGCAAAGATTCCATAGATTTAAATTTATCTCCTGACCTAGGAAAATGCGCTCAATGGGATGTCTTGAATAATAAAGCGCCTCTATGCTGTGAGTGGTTTAATTAACTAGGATGATGTAGTTTAATTAAAGCACAACAAGAACATAATGTTGAAGCAATTAAAGGACAATTTTCCAAAACTGTTCCAGAAATGGAATTTAAATAAGTAATTTGGAAGTTGATGGCTTAAATATCCCTTCTAAGGGGCTTTAGGTGCATCCGTTTCCTTTACAAATCAATATCACAAACCAAGCAGCACATATGATTTAATTAAAACTTGGCGAGAGTATGTGAACACTGGCTTTCCCAAGCAGGAAATGTTTAGTTGAGCATTGTCTAACATAACAGTTTAATATGTTTTCGCAATACTTGTTAACCACCTCGCTTGAAAAATTAACGGAATAAAACCCGATAAAACTAGTTTTGATATGCGTAACCATTGCAAATAATAAGAAGGAAGTGTTGATGATCGACAGCTGAAAATAATTCCCGTGTTTTTTGGAACAATTAATAGTTTTGGAAAAAGCTGAAAGCAAAATTATAACGAAGGTGAGAGATATTATAAGTGAAGACTTCAAATACTGAAAGCTCGAGGTTAGCCTCCTTATGAGACCATAGATAAAAAAACATGGAAAATAGGAGTCTCGAATGCTAGATTACGGCCCCATCAGTCCAGCTCGATCGTGTTAAAGGTCGCAAGTGAGTGGCTTTGGCCAAAACATTCAGGCTGTAAGGCAGAAATCGTCACAAAAAATGCTGGGGGCCATTTAAATTCTAGGTTTTCATATGAGCTATGGATATGCATGTTATATATTTCCGATTAATGACATTTAAGAAGTAAGAAAAACAACTAACGCTCATTGATGGGCACGGTTTGAAAGCCCCATAACGCATTGCCTACGCTTGCATACGAATACTTAAAAACTCTTTGTTTTGTGCAAGAAAGACAAGAAAGAAAGAAACTGATGGAACAAGAGAAAGCAATTGTCTGTGATAAGAAAGTTAAAATAAAGAAAAAATCTAAAATAATGTTGGACTTTAAAGGGCATTTTCAAGAAGGGGATTAATCAATAGGGCCTATTTTCAAGAAAAGGTATGTCTTACAAAATGTAACTATATCCGATACTGGACCTTATCCAGCTCTCCCCATTTATGATCCTAACCGGAACCACGAATGGCACAATGCTGGGTTTTTATTCTCCCTCAAAATCGTTACCGTGTAAATCTCCGTAGACGAAGGCATGCGAACTTATTTCGCACAAGCAAACTCCCCAAACTTTTACTAGTTATTCCCTCACTGCCGACAAAGAGCCCAAACAAGAACTAAGTGAATAGACGCCCACCACCGTCTCTTGTCATAGAACACTTCGTTATCACTACTCATAAACGTAACTGTCCGCAATATTTGAAGTGAGCTCTCTCACTCTATCGTTCGATACTAAATATTATGATTAGTTGATTAATCTTTGCGTGAAAATAAATTGTTCTTCATTCTTCATAGCCCCCACTGCTCTCTATTCGTGTCTGCACGCCACGTCTGTAATAAATACGTCTTACGGAGGATTTACTGTGTTAAGTCTGAAATGCCGCATTAGAGGTGCTATCAGAATCAAGAAAACTTCGAGCAACTTTGTAGGTCTTCGTGGCTCGTTCTACACCTGGTCACTTCTCAAAGAATGGAAGGCGTTCAAGTTCTTCCCATCCCGATCATAACTTTTTATCTATCCCGTCAGATAAATGGAAATTCACTGAAATGTGTGCCAGCTAGAGTTTAACTGTAAAAGGAGTGACAATTAGATAGAGATTACCTCAACAGAGTCGCTTTCGAAATTTTGTACTAACATACATCATTGTTTCCGGTCGCGGCATTCACTTAAACCCTGAAGACGCACTTCGAACCTAGCAATTAATTTGCTTTCGTTTGCTATCCAATAATCAAACTAATAAATTTTCCCTGATAATGTACGACAGTAATACTTGAATACTCTCAGTAGCTTTTGAAGGTCAACCGTCCATTCCACAATAAGAGTTTAAGCCTATTCACCTTAAAACCATTCGTAAATGATATTTTATTATACGGCAAATGGCACATAGCGTTCAATACATCTATGATTTTGAAGAACAGATAACGTCCAATTGAGCAACAACTGAATGAAATGCCCCTCGTTTTATCTTTGCTTTACCCAGTGTATATATTTAAATGGCACTTTTCCGGATAGTACCGATTAATCTTCCATAGAAAACGAGGATACTTGCTCGATCTTCGATTATGGGCAAAATCTATGCGTTTATTACTTCAGTTTAAGGTTAACTATAGAACATCAAATGTTTCACTTAACATCTGGAGGATTGTTGACTGTCGAGGAGTAGATCTCATGGAAATAACAAGTCATTCTTAAAATAAGTCCGCTTCGTTGTTTTGTATACTTATATTGGTCAAAAAGCTGAAGTAACTAGACTAAAGGCCGTTGGAAATCCCGAAGTTCAATAATTAACTTCTTATTTGGTACGAATAACCCGCGCTTTGTCTATTGAACGAAAGGAAATGGTAAACAGCTGGACAATGAGAGTCACTGAGGAGAAAATGCTTCACTCTTGATTTCAAAGAATGCGAGTCGTCAACGAAGAAACCTGTCTAAAGATATAATTGAGGATAGCGTGTCCGTGTAGCAGGTAGGTAGCATGTTGTCACCTGCCTGTTCCAATTTGCGATTTGAGATCCGTTTTTCCTACCAAACACCCCTGTTTCAAGCTATGTTCAATGAATCTATTAATTAATATCGCTGAATTGTCGATACGATAAACGATCCCATAGATTTGAAGTGTATAACCTTAAAGAAAAGCTAACAAGGAATTGAGCATAAAAGTAATGCAAAATTTCTTTCAGTAGGTTTTTATTCTACGTTTTGAATTTAAATTACATTTTTCCGGATTGTATAAGACATTTCCATTGCACATAAATATGGTTCCTCGTTCTTCTTTTATAAGCAGAAGCTGAGTTTTCATTTATTAACTGCACAAAAAGACATCGATTGCTGTGATCGGTGGTTCTCAAACCTATAGAAAAGTTTCGACTACCGAGCGGCAGGTTTCATGGTGCAGGAAAATGGCAGGCCCCCTTTACTTACTCAACTTTGTTTTGGCGAAATCGAGATGGTCAAAAGGCCGAGGACGCAGTAATAAATCAAGAAACACCACCGAACCCATGACGTTTTATAGTTAACTTTAATATTGAAAAGGAAAATCCGCGGCTCGAAGATATAAAGGAAAGACTCCTTTACTGGACAGCAGGAAACCAATGTACTCTGTTACAGTCTCTCACAACAACGAAGAGGAAACAATGACCAGCTTTTCCTAGGGATGTAATTGAGGCTAGAAGGTCCATGCAAAGGGTACACGGTGTGTCGTAATCCGCATGAGCTTATTGATTGATAAATAATTTCGGCCTCACCACAACTCACGGAGGTCACCAGGACTACTGATAACGTTCCTGCTACCGAAACGTGAACCACAATGAAGTCGAACAAGTGACCACGCGTGCCGCAACGCGCCGGATCGGATGGGAAACCAGACAGCCAATCAGCGTGTGCCACTTCAGCGAGTAAGCGTAAAAGCATTTATTCACGCGTGCGGCCCAAATATTTGAGAAGTTTCTGCGAAGGGATTCCAACACGAGAAACGTGCGGTATTTCGTAAGCCAGAACGCTCCAGAACGTTCTCCGCGATTGACACGCCATCGGCCGGAGTGTTCGAAGACGACCAGAAGTCCATTAAATAAGCGAAAAGGGATGAGCTACAGGATACACTGTTTCTGCGAGATAGAACAGTTCACAATGTCGTATGTGGTTACTTAGCTGGGTTGCATCAGAGTTCAGCAACTAGACGCACTTAGCTGAGTGCACAATAAAAGGGCAAAAGGCCCGCTTGGTGCTCAGCTTAATTAAACTCACCGAGGAGAGTCACAAGGCTCTCAGCTGTAAGATCAATGGAGTTATTTACACTATTTAGAACAAGATTTGTGTGTACATATTTTACATGTTGTCCAAGTACTTTCAACGTAACCATATGATGCGATTGAGACTGGCGCCACATCATTTCTTCGTACTGACTTGGGAATCGTCTGAAGCAGGTATCGCATTACAATTGCAGATTCACTATGCTAGATTGCGCAAAAACCATTTAGAAGGAACAAAAATGGTCGTTTTGTCCAAAGATTTTACACACATTTCGCACAAAAACGGAGTAATCTGTAGTTTCCATGTCGATATTAAGTGTTTCCTCAGAACAAAAACTGTCTGTGGCACCCGATAATAGCAACAACGGTGCTTTGTGCACAAAATGTTCATAAATATAAATTAATGAAGCCTCAAAGGTTCTGATGAACCCTGGTAAATTGTAATAAGATTAGGACATACAAACTGATGTATCGAGCCTTAGCGGGATCAGCCTTATGACAGAAAATTTGAAAGTTCACTATTTCGTTAAACAAATCGTAGAAAAACTAGTTTACAGTAAGTAAGAAAAAAATATTGCCAGGTTGCTTGCCGTGACATAATAATAATATTTGTGAGAGCATGCAAATTTCAACCGAGGTTTCTGTGCTTTTCCGACCAAGATGCAGTTAATCTAAACGTTTGAAATTTACAGAATAACTAAATCATATTGTCATCGATAAATTAACGTTTTCAACTGGGATCTTGGAGTGAGAATGTCAACAAGCGTTTGCAATATCGAAAGAACAAAAAAGGCAGCCCAAATATGCTTAGAAGGCCTTTATACTCAAAATCAACTTTTCTGCTTTGTTTTTAAGCAAGCTACGGATTGCTTTCCTATTAACTTTGCTTAAAAAATGATTTGGGGCTTCTGCTCTTTACCGCACGATGTTCTGTGAAGTCGGAAGGGTAAATGTATAAACTGTGCACAGAAAGTATTGAAATATAAATTAAACCTTCAAGCTATGACTTTCGATGGTCAAAACTACTCCATAACCGTTGGATATACCGTGAGTAATGGTTAGCAATTCAAATCTGCTTCTTAAACGCCAATATTTTTACTCTTGTTTAAGTGTTTATTCAGGCATGCGAAAATGAAGCGTTTATTTACAACAAATTAAACCCACATATCTTTTATTTTGTCTATCATATTTCCCACAAGCTCCAAGCCGAAATTTTACTCGATTTTCTTGTTATATGACATTTCGTATGACTTTCTTTTTACGTTTTTAAAAAGTAAGCGTCCCAGATTTCGAAAATATTCCCTGGAAGGTTTTCTTAGTCATTAAATTCGTTTTTAATACGCAAAGCCCTCAAAACCAGTTAACTTTATAGTCATGCATAGAGGCACTGCCACAGCGATTTATAACGATGCCGATTATACCAGTGATTGAAAATAAAACGTTTTGCGGTAAATACTTTTATTTTTTAAAATCAAAACGGCACAATTTTATAGTACTAAAAATATAAGTACATAACATAATACCCAATGCCTACCTGAGTGTGTTCGCATAGGTGTCAAGAATATTAACCGACTAAAGATCACACCAAACGAATATTTTACCTAGTTGTTTCAAACTTTCTATCAAATACTTGGATACTAGGATAAAGCTTATAGTTGAAAACTGACTTTCTATTCGGTTCGATTGGTCAGCATGTAATCCGAATGCTATTACGGTGTATGCATTTCGAAGAATGCGACGAAGAAGCAGGTTCAGTGCAGACGTCTGGAAAGCGCAGCCAAGGAAGGCTGCAAGGGTGGAGAAATGATGCAAAAATGCCAAAGGATTCCCTGGTAGAGCGTTCGACTCAAATACCAAAGGTTGCGGGTTCGAATCCCAGGTGTGCCACACTTCGGATTGGGTGTGACTGGCTGATGTCGGCTAAAAAGCCAGAAATGGCCATTCCGGTCTCCCTTGTCTTTGTCGGTTCCATTCAATCATATGCTACACGTCGCTATGCGAACGCCTGCAAGGGCTCTAGTCTGAGCTCCAGGGCAGAACGGAACATGCATGTTCCTTAAGCAGATCGGTGAGCCCCACACTATCATATATATATGTAGTAGAAGCCATGACATACCGTCAATGCTCTTTGTCACTGTGTACGCGAAAGATGTCCAGACAATTGCTTTTTGCAGTTGGCTATGAGAGAAAACGAAAACTTGAAACGGAAAGGGCAGAAGGTTGAAATTTTTCCGGAAAATGTGCGTTTATAATTTGAAACTCAGGTATTCATTTGCAATCTTCGAACGAGGCTAAAAAGTAAGCAAATAGTGCAAAGAGCGCACCAATATAAAGAAATAAGTGAGTGCTTTCATTTTCAGCAAATATTATATCCATTATTTTCCGCTAAGTCGAAAAACCGGTCGAACATCCGCATTCTGCCCTTGACATGATCTTCGAAATGTGCTCAGTACGCAAACATTCGACAATGAAATATCTAAGTTAAGTGTTTTTTAGGAGGTTAACTCATAAGAGTTTTTTAAATCGATCTTAGGCAGATTAATTGCCGAATTATGTTGTAGGCATTTATGCTTCTTGCCAAAGAGTTTTCATGTTTGCCTCTAAATCTATGATCTAAATGTCTCAGAATTAATTATTACGGTAAATGCTTTTCAGAAATATCTTGTTTCGAAGTTTTTGATCAAGAACTAAAACATAATTTACATTTATGGGCAAAAGAAAGAAAAACCAGGAAATCGTAAAGTATTCAACACCATTTTAAGGACGATCTGAAACTCATCGTAATCCAACACCCGCAATACTTATGAAGAAATTTAATAAAAGGAAATATCTCTAAATAGGCATGAAATGGCACGTTTCCAATTTTACCTGACAATTCTACTGAAATCTATAAGTCACTCGCAGGCCTTTCAGCATGTCAGCTTATGAAATATTCCATTCCTGTGACGTCACTGCCAACAAAAGCAAGCGAAAATATGTTTGCCTTAGTCAAACGCATCTTCAAAAGTGTATAAACGGAAGACGAACCTGCCAATTCTCGTAAAGCTGTGCTGAAATATATACTCGATTTTAAGGCTGTTTGATATCGGCCATACTTTCAATTACCCTTTATCTGGAAGAACATTCAATGGACCTTACACTAAAGGACTATTTTCAAAAGGACTTCTAATTTTAGTGTTTAATTATAGTATTTACATGGAAAAGCATTCTATAGGTTAAAAACTTCAGATTAGTTTTCGGAATTTGCCACTTTTCTAAAAAAGGTATTTTTAAGCAACGTAATATTAATTTCCAAACCACAGTATGCTTTCTTTTTTTAGAACGGTTGCTTATTTACTCCTATAAAACTTTGCATTCACGACCTTTTCTCATGAAATCCATGAGATTTACGAGGTAGAGCACTTACTGTATGGCCGCATTAACAGGACACGGTCATAGACACCGCCAACCTTCCATGTAGCTTTAAGCCAAATTCTGGGGAAATAATGCTCAATATTAAGGTGATGGATAGGTTTTAGTTTGAGGTTAAGGAAGGAGTTAGGGGTTCGGTCATGGTTGGGCTAATACCTTCATGCGTTTTTGACTAAATTCAAACGAATGACATAACGTAGGAAAGTTAAATGCATTGTTTTTCGCCACAGACAGCGTTAGTTTGCGATGAGGACTGGCCGATGCGAATTTCCCTTGGTAACTGCTTGACACAGAAGTAAGCAATCGCAACCACGCATCCCCCTAATCTTAGGTGGATCCGAGGGCTCCATCCCAGCCCCTAATCTGGGGAGAGGGCGGGTAGGAGAGAGGGAAAGAGGCGGCAGGAGGGAGCTGCTGTGGTCGATGATTATTATGCGGAAGAGAGGACAAGTCACCAGATGGCTTCAAGCCTATACCGTTTGGCTGACGTTGTGTGCATTTGTGCTGCGGACACAATTGATTGATGTCTAACGCGTACGGGCATTTAAATGAAGGGTAATTAGTGTTGTACATGGTCGCACCACATACATTTGAATAGTTTAACATAAATGTAAACGCTCGAAGCCTTGTTTTCTTATAGAATCTGGGGGTGTTGGGACATAATCGTGAATGTGCATAAGCTAGTCGTTGTGTCAAAAGGCCCTATTTGGCAACTCTACGCCAGCGAACTCAAGTTAATCATCGGGCTTTTTAGTGACCTGACGTTTGACCGAGCAGGGAGGTTAGGTGGGGCTTAACTTCCCTGCGCTTGAGAATTCTGAAGTCGGAATTTATCGCAGTTTGTTAAGTATATTCATTTTAACCCAATCAAAGGTCAAACCAGTGGCTGGAAATAACGTAAAACAAGATTTGTGAATATGGGCATTTCAGCTGCTGGAGGTAGGAAAGGATATATTCTCACGCAAAAAACAAAGTATGGTTTACATAAAATCATGTATAATCGAGATGGGCAAACAGTTTTATTCAAGGAGCTGTATAACCCACTGGTTCTTACACCAGCGAGTAATAAGAGACCGGCATGTGTCGTGTAATAAATGGTGATAAACATGCAGTTCGCTATAAGCTAGTATTCTAAAAAGCCAAAAGGACTAATCGTCTTTCACTTGAAATCACTTGAAATTAACAGAAGCTTTTATGCAAAATCCCGGAACGTTGGAACCAAAGTCAGTAGAGGTGACACAATTAAAATTTAAACTGATAATAATAGTAACTACATAACAGCAGCGTAAAAGGATAACAAGTAGGCTGGCTCATCGTCAACCGAAAGCTGCAAATAGATACACACATGTAATCAAAGTGGATATTATTGACTGAAATGCACGTCATGTAATATGTAGTATAGGTTCTCTCTGCTGTTTTTTAATGACATAAGAGGAAAGCAGATACATTTATTTTCATAATCAGTTGGGAGCCGATTACACTTTCTGCAAATTTTTAACTTCAAGAAAGTTGATCGTATTGGTTCTAAAAGATTCTTAATCATAAAATTCTTTTATTAACATGGAACGGACAATCATAATGCATCGTAACCAATTACTTATCACTACGGTGTGTAAAGAAGACAACAAGATGCACACCTAGTACAACACTTATATGAGTTTTATTCTACTTTTATTAGTAGCAAATACAAATACATTCTTTTCGTTTTAATGGAAAGCAGACAGCCTATGTTTTTGAAAACATGAATTTCAGCGTAACAGCAGGTCACTTTTCAAATTATTCAGGACTTAAGGACCTTTTTAGAACTCAAAAGCAACTTTTTCTTTAAGCTTAAAATTTGAAAACACGTAACTTTGTACCAAATGAATACAAGCAAATTTATTTATTAGTGTTTTACATAAAATAGGTTTTTTTCAGTTCAGTTCAGTTTTATTTAGGGAAGTAAAGGCAAAGCCTTTGAACTCTCTATTGATGTCTTTGTATATAAACGCATAAACACAGACAGGGAAAATCCATACTATATAATTAAGTCATCTTTTATAGTGAAGTTTGTGATGATAATCGGGAAGAACGTCATTTATTTGCTGACATTTCTAGGTGAATGATGTATATGTGATAATCCTATCGGATTACTAATTTAACAACATAACTTAAGCCACAGTTTCAATCGAAAAAATATGTAAGTCGTTTTGCTTGAAATTCCAAGAGATATCACGCATAGTGTATATGTCTGACATGCTGTGCTTAAACGTTTAAAAACTGTTATTATGAAAAGAACTTTTATGAGTAATTTATCGTGATTGACGGTATGAGAACATAACTGCCTTAAGTCCATTTACATTTATTTAAAAATGCAAAACAATAGGCATTCTACAAAAGAATCATCAAAAAGCCCACATTCCGGCCTTATTTTGTTCTTCTCTAGCATTTATCCAATTTTTTGCACGATGCTTAATGAAGTGTGCAAACGTATTGCTCTCCTTTCACAACTTCCATAAAACCACTTGGATATTTGCATGTTAGATTATTTCTGCGTCATTCTGGGGCATTCATGCCTGCCGGAATTTGCTTGTAAAAGCAGGCAACAGTTGGATGTATTGAATAGTTCTAAAGAACGTTTTATAAGTGTAAAAGGGGCCAGTCACAAAAAAGGTACTTGCTGGTCAGACTTATTTTGAGCCTTATTATAACTCTAATTGTGTCATCCTCTGACATCTGATATTGCTTATGGAGTACGGAAGAACTGGAACGCAGCTGCCAAGTGGCCATGAAAAGTTTTTTTATTTTTTAAATTGTTGCTGACAATTATCTTTATTCTTCATACTGCATCATTTGGTTCTCAAGAAAGGCAGGAAAGAGAGTTTTTTAAGGAAACATTTTACAAGTTAAATCTACGCGAAACCTAAGCCAAATGTTACGGTGGGTAAAACGTACAAGGAGGATGAAGATTATGCTGCCATGAATTAGATGATATACAAAAAAATGTCATAGGATTCAACGATATATATAAAAACTACAGCAGACATATTCCTTTTTTCTATCCAAAACAGTTCAAACATCATGCAACGCCTGAAGAAACATATATGATCAAACAGATTTAGTATAATGATTTGTATTCTTATCAGGAACTTGCTTCTAAATTTTGACAAAGCAATTTTGTTGGTTTGAAGGACGATGACAGGCAGATTTTAAATTTAAATCTATACGCCAGTTAGAGAATTGCTGTATAATAACTTTACTATTGTGAGGTGCTTTATGAGTTCCGCAAACGGAAATTGCTCAAAGATAAGCACTAGTTTGACCAACTAAGCGCACGAAAATTTACAAAGAAAGTAGACAAGAAACATCTACACGTTATCACGCAAGGTGAGTGATTGCTTATAAGGAAACAAATGCCCAGTATCATTAGCATCTAGATGAAATAAAAATAGACAACAGGAATCTTCCATAACTACTTTGAAACAAAAGGTTACTACAAATAATAGCAAAGACAATAAAAATGGTGTGGTTACAACTATAAAAAATGGTGTGGTTACAACTATAAAATCAACATGACGGCCTTTCGATTGTGCAATGCGTCCCGTCTAGTAATCAAAGATCATAAAATATTGTTCATTCACACAGCTAGCAAGATTAGAAAAGAAAGTATGCGGCATGAATGCTGCATGTATGCGTTCGAATTTTACCTTGAAGGCAAGGTCTCGGAATTTTTAGATTTGAAAAACGACGACAAAACTTGATCAAAAGTAACTGATGACCATCTTAAGAACTGAACAAATTATACACTAAAATTCTGGCAAGTCGAGTTTTTATAATTTAAAAAAATAAATGTCGAAATGATTAGTTTATGCGAATTGAAACGTAAAACTATTAAGATGTTGGTAAATAATTCTTGCGTAAAATATTTATTTTGATAATGGGGCGTCTTCTGAAAGTTAGCTTTAATATCGTCTTAGGCCACAACAGCCAAATGACTGTTAAATAAAAATAATTCAATTGTAACGGATATCAGCCATTAGTTGATGTAAGATTTAAACTTAATAAATACCAGTTTTAAACTACCTCAAATGCCTAAGCTCTTGCTTTTTCATTAGTTGAGTGTCTAAAATGCCGAACTTAGTTTTGCCTAGAATTAAAATTTTAAGTATACAAATACGGCTTTAAAGGAAAAAAATGGAGCTTCATGTAATATCATGGGTGGTGAGATATTGTTGCCTTACGTAGATATCAATATTATGGTGCTATTAAATTAAAAAATCTTTTTGAGAGTTTTTGCAGTGCCAATGTCATTGAAGCCGTTACATTGTTTTATTTTTGATTAAGCTGCAGGCAAGACAATTATGAAACAAGTTAAGGTATTTTTTTTAAGTAGCAGCAATAAAATTGTCAGACTGTTGCGCATTGAAGAAGTGTCTGTTTACTATCATTTAGCTTACTCTCATAAACGTATTTACGGATGAACACAGAAATCACTAATTGTAAGTGGAAAAAGATTTCGAATGCGTTAAAAGTCTTACAGTTTCATCAGTTTATTCCACTTTACTTGAAAGGTATTAAATAATTTCGCCTTAGGTTAGATTTAAATATATTTTCATGAAAGTATGGAAATTAAAGCCAGCTGTTTCCTATTCCTAGGATTATTTAGTCGAATGCTCGTCAAATATACTCTGATTCCATATTTCGTACTTGAATGTACTGAAATGGCACACCACGATGTCTAGATAGAAACTCATCAACAACTTATTTCGTATGTGTCGCAATTCTGATTCAAATTATCTCCTCTCAAAATTTGAAAGAATTAGCCATACTCCAGCATCTACATTCAGTTTAACGAGATTCAACAAAAGATATGATTTTGTTTGAGCAATGGTTGCTTAATGTTATAGGGTAATCTGTTCAGTCATAGACTAAATACTGATGCCAATTGATGAGCTGTTTTTATGAAAACGATTTCGATTTTTTCCTTTATTTCGCCCGAGGAGGCTGATATTCAGGTTCTGTTCCTATGCAGACACCAGATCATTCAACCTCACTCATTTTCGCATTAATGTAGTGTTAACTTTTTCTTCTTGGAAACCACAGCAACAAATCCCATACCTTTTGAAAAATTTATGAATGAAAAAGCACAAAACCCACGGTTGTATTAATTCCTATCTTTAGTGATGAGAAACCTTCAAGGGGTAGAAGGAAATTCAAGGTAAGATGAGGCATGAAGCTTCGAATTCCGCCGCGAGACTTTGGAAAAGGGGTAAGCTGATGAACTGGACGTAGGATCTGCGGACAGATAGGGGGGGGGGGGGGTGGGGCAGGGCGCTCATGACAACATCACTCAGCAACTTGGTTGCCGACTTCTATGCCCTGGAATCATCAGCTCCCTCCCCTTTCCTTTTAGCGTGGACGAGGCTCCACAATTTGCCGATCGGTTACAGCGCAAATGTGGCAAAAAGCAATGGGGATGCAAACTAGCTTGTTAACTTTCGTCGCCTTAGTTGAGATTTTAGAGGCGCTTGCACACCTGTTGTGCCAAGAGCGCAGTAGCAGACAGGCATTGTGTTGTTGCTGCAAAAGTCGCAGAAACAACTGAATTTTCAGTTCCCTGCCCTTCAGGCCAAAGCCGCAATTTAATTTGTCATCTGGATTGAGCATGAATCCATTAGGGTAATTGAGCTGGTTTCCCATCCGTTAGCAGCCCTCGCTGCCCTTTTGGGTCTGCTAATGAACAAATTCATTGCAGGCTTATTATTTTCCAGTTTTACGAATTAAAAGTACCACCTTATGATTAAGCTATATATACTACCAGGAGGTGTTGCAGACAGAAAAAGTGGAAATCGTACGAAATTATCAAAATGGTGGAGAAAATGAAAAGGTAACATTCAAACAAATACTAACCTTTAAAAGGAATCATTGATCAGTGGATCTGGGACGTAAACGTATCCACCTTACGCCAACGTTTTGGAGGACTCAGACAGAATGAAGGAGCTAGACAAAGGTATAAGTATAATGTCCCATTAGGCCTCCCATCTGGTTTCTGTTTGCGATGACTTATTATGCTAATTAGGAATTTTAGTTGTCATAAGAAAATAAATCAAGGATATTTTGGGACAGATTGTACAATGGAAGGAACGATGACAAAGTTTGCGAAGAGATAACGGTGACATTTACGGAGCTATTTTATAAAACGCACACCTGCGGATTGAATAAAATACACAGTTCTTCAAACCTGTTTTTTAATTCTGATATTAATAGAAATATATGAATTCAAACACCTTAAAAGGATTCTGATAGGCAAGAATACCAGCTTACTGTGGCACAAAGTAGATATTTGGCAAGGGTAATTATGAAGTGCTACTCTAAAGCATCGCCAACACTGACTGAATCTTATTTTTGCCGATATTTAATAAGCAGACTAATCTTGAAAAGCGTCGAAACAGCCTTGCTAGTTTAATCATGATTATTCCGACGATTCACTGAACATAGCTTTCGTTTTTTGACTTCGTAGGTTGGCCGGTATTTAGAAAACTTTTCTTTTCTAAATGTAATCTAAGTACAACATACCATTTCATGATCAAACCAATAAAATACGTCTGTTACCTGTCTGGAAACATGTGTATAAGATTCTTACCATTTCAATGCAGCTTACAGATGATACAAATTGCACTACTGCAAGAGATAAGCGTTATTGCGACCTCTTATTCCTATGCAAATTGAATGCAAAACATTATTTTAAAGGAATATTTGGTAAAAGCTTTTTCGGATTGCAGGATTTGATGAGGAATATTTGAAGCATATAAACGTAAAAAGGAAAAGTCACAATTGGTATTATTATTGCTTTTTGTTTTAACACAGCTAAAACGAAAGTTATCGAGATATGCCTTTTAAGTTGTAGAAGAACAGGCAATTGGATTCCAGACGAAGGCTATTGGTAGTGACCTAGCGTGTCCAATTATTTTAAATTCCTGTTCTTCCTTGAAAAAATACAAACGGAAATTTGAGTGGGAAGCATGCCTGTCAGACAAGTGCGGATATATAAAATTTAAAATCCTCTTAATTTAAAATGCCGCGTATAAACTGCAGATTATTAAACCTCATGTTACTTATGTTTATTTTTTTGATATGCGTGTACGCTGAGGACATTTATCTCATAATTGTAATTTAATTGATCAATAAGAACGTAAATGTTAATATAACGTCCATTGCAGCTGCTAACTGGTAGTAAAATGAAATCTTCCTTAACACAAAATATGATTAAATATGACTGAAAGATAGAATCCTGCAAATTTATTACTATTTTACGAAAACAAAACAAAATAATAGTGAAACTGACTACTTTAAAATGCCACTAGAATTAACAAATTCTGTTCTAGTTAAGAGAAAACCCAGTAGAAAAAGAGAGAGATTCGGGTGTACGATTGTAAAACTGAGGTAGCTAACAGGCACAGATTTGTAGTGTAGCTAACGTTTCAAAGAGCTTGGTCGGCCCTCAATTCTCAAAGCGTTAACAGTGAATAATCAATCAGAATTTTACAAGAACGAATGGGTCATTTAAAATCACAAACGTTTACACACTATGTGAAGATGTTTTCATGCCACTCAAGGAAGGAAATATCTAAAAAACACAGATGTTTTTTTTTAAATAAGTCTGAATTTTTAAAATTTACTTTACCAAAATTTGTAAGACACTTTTATCACGAAACTTGCTAACAACCCAATGATTACGGGTTACAGCTGATACTATTGTGAGACAAAAAGACCCCACTTGGGCTTCACAATAGAGAAGTATGAGTTAAGATGGGTCAAACCTCCGATATTTAGCGACATCTCCGGCTCAAATTTTTCTTTCTTTCATGGATAGAAAAATAGGCTGCTAAAAGTATTTATGTCTAAACAGAACAGCTTAATGTTGAGAGAGAGAGAGCTACACTTTATTTTGAAAGTAAAATTCCAAAAATTCAACAAAACAGGTCCTTCATTCACCGTGAAGAATCGTCCTTGAATGCGTCTCTAAATATCAATCAATTTGGACTTCCTTCAAAATGTTGCCAGTGTCGTGCGCTGATGATTTGTGTTGTTCAAATAAACAAATAGGGTTAAAATTCAGTTTTAAATGGGTGAAATAGGCCAATCGACGTATATTTGAGAGGATTCACATGCGAATGAAGAGCAAAAAAAAGATGGCGCTCAATTTAAAAAGCCCATCATTTTGAAAAAATCTTTTAACAATATCTTTTGACAGGTTTGTGTTAAGTATTTGCCATACTATCCTTTCAAACTAAAAAGAACATTTTTTCAACACAAAAGTAAGAGATCTCCGGGGCAGGCGAAAGGAAATTCAAGCCAATGTTGATCGAACCAATTAGCATTTTTGATCTTTAACAAATGATTACGGCTACCAAACGTCCTGCCGACAACCATGTTACCAACCAGACAATATATTGATCAATACGAGTATGTGCTTTCTTTACGTTGGTGGAAAAAAAACTTACTTAATTTGAAATTAGCTTAGCTCGTTTCCATGGTTATTTTGGTTATTCGGATTCAACCATTTGACTTCATCTTGGAACCACAAGACTTATCTCGTAATGCCATTGTTCTTTTCCATTGTATACACTGACCCTAACATTTACCACTTATTAAATAGCATGTCACATGTCCATCCTATAGACCTAGAAAGATCCGTAAACGCCACTGCTAGGTGATTGCTGAGGTTCCTAATATATGCGTGAAATTCTGGTTAACTTGTCAGTTGGCTGGGTTTCAGATCTTCGGTTTCTGCATCGGCGGGTTGTGTTATCATGCAGAATATAAGTCGCAATTCACTATCCGAATGTCCATAGTTTTTTTTAGAAGAAAGAATTGGCAAATTGTAAAATTTTCGTTCGCTAATAGGTGACCAGCATGAACATTTGAGAATAAAACCTACTGAAAATCATGCCTTTGAACATGGTGGCCATTTATTTAGAGATGCTTCATTTAATAATGCAAAGTAAGTGAGCTGGGTTTACTTACCTATCATTTTGCTCATCATAGATATCTTAGTCAGTGAATTACGGTAAAAGGAAGTCAAATGCGTCATTAGCGTTTTATTTTTACTTCCAAATTGAACATGTGTCTTATTTAGTTGCGAAGGCTTTTAGAATTTTAGACCAATACATTTCTGCAAAGGGATAAATTACTTCTGAACTCGTAATTGCTACCATCAAAATAAGTGTTCTATTTGACTTATCAGAATAAAATCTCCGGACTTTTTGTGCCACAGTTTACTAAACTGAACTTATTCAAACAGTGGTTTGTTACTCTTAGTTTGTGCCCCATCTTCCAGGAATTTTATTCCTCGAATAGTTTTTAATTTAACTGAACGTACAGTATAACATATAATAAAGTGTGATATACCTAGGGATTGAAGTGTTTGTGGTTCAAGTGAGTATATACACCTCTATGCCAATACAATTTTGCCACAGATCCAAAATCATGCTTTATAATTTAAAAATTCTGTGGCGATGGTAAAACAGATTTAATAATCAGCAGCCTCTAGACTACCTTATCAGAAAAATTAAAGTTTATCAAGGGTCATTTAGACATGTTAAAAGGTTTTTCTCATAAAATAAAAATGATTGAAACAATAAAAATGTATAAAACCCCAAAACTGCAGTTTTCAGTGCGATGCTCACTAATTTAATTTCCAATTCCCAAATGTCAAAATTATGCAAAATATACCTTCCTAATTTTGACCAATTAAGAGGCGCAAAAATTGTGACACCAGTACGTGACATTTCGTTTTTACCACATCAATTATTGTAGCCCTTTTATTACTACACGAAGGTATAAACAAATATAAAATCCTTAAAAAGGCGATAAAAAGTGCTAAACACTCTAAGATTACACATTTTGAATTTAAAATGGTTAGCTTCAAAACAAACTCAGTTATACTCAATTCCCAAGGTATACCAGGAGAACGAAAGGGTATCCAATACGCGTTGTCCAGAATTTTGATAAGCGGGAATAGATAAATAATATAGTAACTGTGGTCACATGTTATTTTTTGACGCGTGTAGGCATAAAGAAGAACTCTTATAGCAAAATAGTCGACTACCTAAGCTCGGTTAATACCTGCTGACCATGAACGGGACCGAACAACCCCTGTTTGTTTTCTACCGATTTAATAAATAGAGCATGGAAATTTGGGGAAGAAAATGAAGCACCAAATGCTTGATGAATAATTGCCTGAGAATCCTTTTCCAGTCACTTTGAAACACTTTTTGTTTTGGAGCGCATTGGGAGTGCCGAGTGAGATTGAATTGGTGGCCATTCAGATAAAATTTGCCATAATCGAATTACCATGGAACGCATTGATTCTCCCTAGGGCAATAGTTAACGTTCCCTTTTGATGAAACAACGCATGCTTGTATCCCAATGAGCATTTTCATCCATTTTATTTTGGTGTGGTCTTGGAAAATACGCGATATGTATTCCTTCACATTAAATCCTTATCTTGCTGATTGGATGAACTCCGAATGATTTATTTATGTAAAACTTGGATTTGATTTGATTTTTAAAAAAAAGGAGTTAGCGTTTTGCCCACATTACTCACTACTGGTAAATTAAATCAGTTTTCTAAAAATCGAGAGTTTATATTTTATGTTGTGGTGGATCTTAATTTACTCGTACTTTTGCGGGCAGAAGATGTTCGTGGAATAAGCACATAATAACGAATTGAGCAGGCTTGATTTTCATGTACCCACTATCAGATTGAATGGTCAGAAAACGCCAAACAAAGGTAATGCACAATTCATCGTGCTTTACCAAACTGACTTCATATATTTTCTGGCATATTGTTGACTTTTTGGATTCAACTTTACTATAAAATTCCCACGTATCAATTAGTAATGAGTACCATTGTTATCATGTATAAGGTTTTTTACCTAACAGTTGTGTTTACCAGCATCAACAAATATGTAAATTAAAGGAGCAGAAACAGGTTTAAAGAGTTGAAGCTATCGGCGAAGCCGATGCAATAGTTTGAGGTCATTAAAATGGTTGATCCAATTTGTAAAAAATCAGTTATAAGCAAATGTAAATTGAAGAAGTTTATTTTTATTTTATTAAATGTAGATAGTATTCTGAATCAGAAAACGGCATGTAGCCTACTTCATGCATGCAAAGTAGATTCCTTTTCTTTTGAAATTGTGAACTAAATTCTGAAAGATGTTATTGTTTCAAACGAATTTCATATGCAGGGTTTTTATTATGATTGCTTTGTGGCGCAATCCTAAGATGGTTTAGTCACAGAAGGATGCCCACTTTTGAAAAAAAATCCTCCTGATCGCCTGCAAGAATTCTTCTTTGCAAAAAATAGCTACTGTTGTAATATGTATTTATCACTGATTTACACTGCCCTTATAAATTTACTATATATTCTTAATAATATGCACAAAATATCATTCTTATGCTCCTTCGTTAGCGAATTTCGTCTTCTTTCCATTTCATAATAGAAAAAGGGTATATTTTGGTTTTCAAAAAGTTTCATATTTTGAAAATTTTAAGGCCATCGTACCCATCAATTTACGAATGTAAACTATAATGTTAAAAACAAAATTATATTTATCGTAAAATATTCTGAGAAATGTGTAAGCTTTTCTTCATTGTGTAGAAACGTGCGTGATTGTCTTTACACAGAATATATGCATTTAAATAATCTTAAATGTAAGCTTAACAGCCGGTAACTTTCCAACTTATTCGCCAATTAAGAAATGTTTTGAGAACCGAAAATGTACCTTTTCTAGACACAAATTTTGAGGAAGACTCAATTTGCTACCGAACGAGTATAAGAAAGAACATTTTGCGCCTCTTTCCTATTAAATATATTTGAGTTTATACAGACAGTGTAAATTAGTTTAAAATGCATGCTACTTAAGTAGCAATTCTTTACAGAATATATTTTTTGCCGGTGATAAGAAAGAAGCTCGTTTAACAGCCCGCATACTACTGTGAGAGAAACAACTTTGGATTAGGCTGCAAGATGATCTGTATAAGAACCCTACTTACGCTTTTTGTTCGAATCAAAAACACCTTTCAAAATGTCGTTTGACATTTCATGAGATTGGGAATCTACTGTATATACGAGGTAAGGAATGGCAAAATATCAGTAGCATTACTTTGATCAAGCTTCGCAGTTGTGGTCTCAGTTATCCAAATTTGGCACGTCCTCCTACATAAAATAATAAAACAGACACTGAAAATAAGCCGTTCTATTCCATATGAATATTGGCCTTATAGTATGCGCGATTTAAATTAGAAGCTTAGTAAACTTGGACTGGTCTTTGTTGAGATTATTTAAATACCCAAAGAATGTCCTTAAAAAAATTAGTTCTTTAGTCTATATATCAACACGTCCATTTTAAAAGTTTGGGTTGATATCGACTAAATTTTCGGCCACAAGGTTTACACGTCAGCCAAACATTCCGTGCCGTGGTTGGTTCAGAAGAACTGCGGAAGTACAAAAGCTATAATCCTGTTTCTACTTCCAAGCATTCGATTTCGCAATAATATATATCGAGAGTTTGAAAACGAGAGAAGGGGTCAGGTAGATAAAGCTAAAGAGATTCGCTCGAAACTATTCAAAGAGAGATAGTTGACGAAGGCAAGATGCATCTTTGACATATATATTTCGTGCTTTAATCAAAGAGGGTTTTACAAGAACAAGAGGCATCTAGCCACAAGGTCATTGGAAGTGATTTAAACCCGCTTAGTGTGCACTTCATTAGTCATCAACAAACGATCTTGTTGAAAGAATCAGCATACTGTTGCATTGAAAAGGGCAATTTCAAGATCATCAATCAGGAATCCTTGGTTTTTATCGGTTGTTAAATTTATATACAAATTTATCTTCAGTGAGGTAAATCAAGAACAGCCCGATGGATTTACTAATGACCGACGTCACTGTGGCAGCTATGTGCCTTTATGTAAAAATAAAAATTTCAGAACGTGCCAGGTAAAATTTTGGTCTTTTTGCGTTGACGGATCCTTTGCCTTCGTTGGCTGGTTATATCCCGGCCATTCAATCGAACAAACCCCAGAAGCAGCAGATCCTTTTATAATAAGTCTATGGGTGGAATAAATACTTGCAATACAGGAACCGTCGCCATACGTTTTACAGACAACAGGGTACACGCGTGTAGTCATTCAGCGTAGTAATTTGATTAGTCATATTTGACAAGGAAAGTAAAAAATGTAAGGCTATGCGTATGGATCCTGCATTGCAAGGTCGTCTTAAATAGCCTGATGGCATCTCTCGCATCGCTCAGAATAAGAGTAAGTTAGGAATCTTACTTAGATCTCCGTTAGTGGATAATAAGCCTTAAGGCCCAAATTAACATTTTGTGTATGTCATTATTCATCTGCCAATGTCACTGATAATAACGTGAGGAGAAATGTGTTAAATAAATCCTAAAACAATTGTGGATAGGCCTGCCAATAAAAGAAGAGAAGGTTGTGCTCATCCAAATGATCGGCCATCGGTTCTACATGGTGGAAACACTGACAATCGAGTTTAGGAGGCATTTTTGTCAACCGACTGTCCCACCAACCCTTGGTACTAATGTATTTTTCCTTGGTTAAGATACATTCCAAAGCGTTGTTGGGTCATTGAAAGGATTCTCTGGTGCCGTCATCTTTCCATTTTCCATGCACCAGTTAACTGTCAGAGGGTGTGAAACGCCTTTTATTGAGATTGGGCACAGTGGTGAACGCATCGTGAGGTCCACAATTACGCGCGCCACCACACACTCCCATTGTAAACAGTAGTGATGGGCTCGCGCAGAAAAAACGTACTTGCCATGGAGAAGTTGGACGTTAATGTAGTCCAGCGCATTTGCACTGTGAGCGGTTATTACAAAACCAGCACTAAGTGTATTCAGAAATCTATCTATGAACTCTGTGCTTAAGGAGCAAAGTTAACTTCTGTAACCAACAACAAAATCCGTTGAAACCAGCTTTTTTAACGCTCAGGTTGTAAACAGCGACTATCATAACTGCTTCATTCAGCCAAATACATTTGGTACTGGCACCTAACACCAAACACCTAAATAAAACAATAGAACATAGAATCATTACACCGTCAAACTGAAAACATATAAACCATCGCTGGTTAATAAGGACTGAATAAATAGGCCCCGATGTGAAAGGTGTAGTTACGTTATCATTCCACTTCCGTGTTGATTAAATATGATTAAGATTGAAAGCAAATCGACAAAAGAAATTGGTCAGGACGGATTATAGTGATCCATATAACAACTTATCCTTCCTGGGGGAGACTCAAGTCCACCTTTTACCCTTTGTAGTATGCCCGTACGGGCTGCAGGGTTTGTGGAAAATTCTTAGTCATGCGCTAATTGCGGTATCATATGGATTGCTCCAAAATACCGCGAGCAACTTTTTTGCCCACATGCCGGGTGATAAGCGGAAGGTAAAACGATCATAAAGTAAGGAGTGACGTCTCAAAACTCAGCCCCAGCATAATCGCGCATTTTTAAAATTCTTTCTCCAAAGTAATCGCGTCATCAAAGATGAGACATAATTTATCCAAAATGAGCTTTCTTTATCCCCTCATCTTTCAAGATTTCTAAACAGACAAACTTTAAAATACGAACAAAAAGCTTCCTATAGGTTAAAATTTGCACCATAAAACTTGACGAGCGAAAAATGATCACAGGAATTTCTGCGGAATTAAGCCAATGACTATATAATTGGTTTAATTCAAAGGTCAGTGAACGTGATATTTAATTTCTTTATGGCTTATAGGTGCCTTAGCTGAGTAAGTGCGAGCTTACAATTTTTCCGTTTCTTTAGACTAGCCCGCTGTTGCATGACTAAATGCGTTCTAAAATAAATCACTTAAGCCTGGTGATGGCCATGAATCACACATTCCATGAGAACCCATATTTATTGTAGAACCTATTTCTCACAGCAAAGCGCAAAGGGTAGCGAGAAAGGAAGCTGGGATATTATTAAAAACAGGTGCAACTTAAGCCACGTATATGATTGGTTTACTTCTAAAATGAGGTAGTTCTGCAGGTTCTGTCCACTGGATGATCTATAGGTTTCTCACAGCCATTGAAATATCCATAGTTATTCATGTGATAAACGCGGCTAAACTTAATAAACTGTTTTCAAATGAATATAGTGATAAAAGTTTTCGCGGGGCAAAAATGACTGCCATTGCACATTACCTTTTCTTTTTTTGTTAAGAAGGACATTGATGTCTGATGGGAAAGGAAAGTGGAACTTCAAGGAATAGTATTTTGATATTTTTGGTAGGGTTAAGTCCTTTTGTTTATTGATTGCATTTAAACGTTCGATAAAACTTTTTGCAAAATAACTATTTTGGGGATTTGTGCTGTTATTACTCACACTAGAACGCGTAGTTCTTCAAACAGAGGAGCATTTAACTGACATGGAAATAGTGCTGCGTTGTATGATTTTTAATTCCTTAAAAAAATAATAGGCTTATCAAACCAGTTAATCGTTTGCCTGTTTTACATATAGTTCAAGATATACCTTTAACTAAAAACCCCATAAATGGATTCGAAGTTATTCCTGATTAAGTCAAGAAGTATGAGAAACACGCAATGCTTAGACCCGTGCAATATATTCTCTCAGTGATGTTGGCAGGTTGTAAATGAAAAAAAGACAGTTTGGCTCTAAAAGTCTACTGGAGAGATAGAGCAAGGATCGTCTTTGGAAATATTGGAAAAAACTTTTTACCATTAAACTAAAAGCGCACTGATTTCCAAATAAGTCGAAAGAATTAACGTGAAGTGGTACAATGAACATAAAATAAAATATTAATTACTTCGCCTTCAAATGAAAGATTATCACCATACAGTGTTGTTAATGAGGACTTTTTTTGCATTCGCTCCTGTGCCATAAAAATTGCACAATTGGAAGCAGATAGAGGAACATATCTGAAAATCACGATAAAAAATAATGAACTATAATTAATTCAGTGATGTTTCATAAAAAATAAAAGTTACTACGCAACAGTGTCAGTATCAATATATTTGAGGAAGGTGTAGGTGCGTCACCTTTGAATTCCCTATTTGTACATGCGAGATGTGGTATCAAAAAATAGTATCTTGGTATGTGGGCGAGGCTAACATAGTGGAAAATAGTTGAAAAAAGAGCAGACAGTGAAAAAAACCCTGGTGATATTTAGGAGAAATAAACTGTTAATGAAGGAGAAAAACTGTTGCACCTTTTACAACATTTTGGTAGCTTAATTGAGTAAAACATACCACGTTTCATTTGGTAAGTAAATATCAACTTTGTCATATCTGACATAAAAACGTCAGTTTCATGATAGGAGTAACAAATCCTTATGACATATAAACAGCATCTTTTTGGAAAATGGAAACAAACCAAATATTTCAGGATCCTTCAAACGTTTACAATAATGATACTTTTCATTTTCCTGTCATGATAAGAAACACAACCTTCAATGACTGGATTGAAACAGAGTTAAAAGTACTAAAACATATCTTGAATAAAAAAAGTACAATCAGGTTGTTCCCAAAATTATGCTTATTGTTTAAATTCGTAAAACATACAATTGTCATACTAATAATATAGGACAGAAAGAAACGTGTAACAGAAAAAGAATTGAAAACAATATTTGCGACGTACTTTGCAGAAGCTATTGCACCAGTTTGGAGTACTTGTTCTGTCCGGATGGTTTAACGTTGACAGTTGTTTGAAGTGCATTTGCTCCAACCAGAGAAAGATAAACATTTTTTTGCAGCAAGAAAAATATTCACAATAATGGCACCAAAAGCAAACTTCAATTTGAAGTTTGAAAACCAGGTCTGCTGAATAGCATACTCTGTAAAATAATCAGTGTCTGGAAGCTAATTCTATGGACTATAAGTATATTAATACAGGATAATGTATAAAAATAACAGCTTCGGTACTAGGTAAAAACTAGCTACCTATTCTCTCAGCCTGTTAAATAAATGCATATTTTTTATACAACTAACTATCCCGTTGAAATTTACAAATATCACTTCCTTATCCAACAGTAAGTTTGAAAATCTGGCGGATAGATTCCTACCAATTTCCGAACTGAACAAAAGGATTTGCTCCAACATCGCGTAATAATATCTGAGAAAATTTAAACATTAATATGTTGGGATTGGTTGAATCTTGTTAAATCACTGACTTTACTAAATCAATAAGTGTGATTTTTCCAACCATTTTCTTGCAGGTCCTCTTTTGGTAAATTAAAAGCTTCCTTGGATGAATTAAGAGCAGTCAAATCATGAGAACTCAAAACGTGTTTGAAAACATAGATCTCGTATTTAAAGTTGCGAATATTCCCATGTAAATATTCAAAAGATGATTGGGCGAGTGTAAGCGCTTTGCTGGAGTCGACACTATGCCCAGATTCAACAGTATGTGTAAAGATGGAGCTGTTGATGCTGGGAGGTGTTCTGTTATTCTTTTCAATAGGTGCCAACTCGTGTGAACAATATAACCTGCTCCAAAGGAGCAGGTAAATGAGAAAATGCACACGGAAGTGGTCTGAGTCGGCAACCTATCCTTACCTTCGCCTCGTGAGGATAGGTTGCCAGCTTAGACCACCTCCATGTGCAGTTACTAATTTACTTTCTCCTTTGGAGCAGGTTATATTAATCGCATGAGTCGGCACCTATCGAAAAGAATAAGAGAACATGGCCGAGAAAATGGGAAGTCCAGAGAATAAAAAGCACCATACTTGCACATATTGTTGACTCCGGGCATAATATGGACCCCAAAAACGCTTCCCGTGTAATTTATAAGGTCTTACTTATCTATCCCAAGCCACTATGTCAACGTCTACTAGCCACAGTAGAAGGGACTCCCATTAGGTTAAAGAAGCCGGTCTTGTGCGCACCAGAGAACCTCGTACGAACTCCGCATTGCAAAATTTTAAAGTCCTGTATCTGTTGAAAAAAATAATAGTGTAAATGAGATAAACTTTGTACAAATCCAGTTTTTACACTCTAACAGTAACCCGCTAAGTGCCAGTGTGCATTTAGAGCCTGCCAGTTTTGCTGTTCAAAGACAGCCTGGGACAAATCAAACTTGATGGGCGATATGAAGCATGGCATATAGGTCAATACACATGGGTGGGCCACATAAGAGGGAAGTTACATTCGCAGAGAAACTGCAAAAATTAGTCCGGAGTGACAGGTGATGAACAGCGGGGAATAATATTTAGACTCAGGGAGGTTTTGACTGGAACTAAGGGGAGGCATGCGGGAAAAGTGGGCACGCACTCAATGTCAGAGTAATATGGAATTTATAAAGTGCTCAATCTAACTACCCGGCTCCGGATTCTTACGCACTGCTCCAGGCCTCCACTACTGACGAAACCGGGGTAAACCACCTTAAAACTGGACTCTAAATACAAAGGTCGAATTCTGCTCCCTAAAGCAACCTTGTAATATGTTCTTGCAGTAGATTCAAAAGTATCTAAGGGTTATATATATATATATTGCAAAAACGTTACACCATATTCCCGAAATGGGTCCTATCTACAAGCCAAGACTCCTGTTTCTCCAATGTTTCTGCTGCTGCATGAACACTACTATATGTCTTGCATTTACTTGATTTTAAATGTATAAGCGTGATTATTCTCGGGATTTAATACACCAGAAATGACACAGAGTACGCTGGGAGATCAACTTAAAATCGAAACCCTCGCAACTGCCTCAAGCAGCAGCAAAATCGTCAGCAAAACATGTGTCTGGGTTTTGAGCTAGTATTTATGTTAGGAGTATGTTATAAAATCTTTGGTAGAACTGAGGGGATACCTGCGGGAACAGTTGGCATGAGCTCACTACAGTGTAATACGGTATTGATTACGTGCTCCATATACTTAATCCACTCCGCTTTTCTACGTAATGTTGCAGCCTTTCCTGAGCAATGAATTTTATGCAAATCAACTTGAAATGGGACTTCAAACGATGTTGTTTTTTAATTATATATATCTCTAACTCTGAGCACACACATTTAGAAATTGAAGCAAACTAAAATATTATTTTGGTGTTTAGATTAACCAGAAGCAGTATTAGACAGGGGTTGCGAACCCATAGTCTTGCAACCCTTGTAGTATGCAGTCGCTAGGCTACAATAAACATTCTAAACTTAACTTTTCCCACATTCTTCGCAGATATTTGCATTTCGTAAGAAACTGAATTTATAAACTCCCCAACATTGCTACTTTTCACAATTCTTTCACCAACATTCGTGGCTGGCATGAAACCTATAGTTCGATCCCTCGCACTAGTTTGCGGGACTGCGTCAATCTGACTTGGCCAATAAAACCACCCAAATAAGAGGTCAGATCTGAAAATGTATGAAAAAGTTTCGTCATAGCAGACGGGTTATGTGAATTTCGGCCTCATTCTCCTGAGAGACAAATTCGGGTCGAGTCAAATGAATCGCAATATAAAGCGTGGCATACGTCATACTCCATGCTGAAACCTGCACAACCTTTCACATTAATAGCGATCCTTTTGTACCTTGCCATATTTACTTTGTGCGCATGTTCTCCAAATTTGATTAATCATTACAGCCATTCTAACAGTATCAACTATCTTTGGATTGCGAACAATCTTCTACGTATCCTTGCAAATGTTTTGTGCGGGTATTTTGTCTTGAATTTGTCTGAACGAGATTTTGTAGCAGAGTACTGAGTAATTAATATATTTTCAGCGTAGACATACAGTAAAGCCCCAACGCGTGTTTTAGTACAGTAAATAATAAGAGATAAGTGACGTTTGTTTGAGCACTTATCAAGATGCCTTTATGAAATTTTAGTTGGAGACGCTGTCCCCTGCAATGAGGAACAAGTGCACACGCGTTCAACTCCAAACAAAAAGTTCAACTGTGATGGTGTAGGAACAGTGGTGATCGATTTCGGTTGACTTATCTGCCTATCCGCCATGCAGAAGCGTTGCCCATCTGAAAACGAGAGACATAACCGCTATAAAATATATTCGTCCGGACAAAAATTTCAACCAACCACTTAATCCTTTTTTAATTTCGCAAATTTAAATAAGGCGGAGATCATGAGAAATCTTGGAAAACTAAAAGTGGATAGATCCATGGATTTTGGCTAAGGATAGTGTCAAGAATATTGAAGTTAAACGGTTTTATGTGCTAACTTACACCGTCTAAGAAAATGTAAACATAGGCAATGGCAACACTTGCCATTTCGTGAATAGTGTGACATGGTTTTGTCGCTTTAGAATTTGTAGGTGCGTTGCTGCGTGTACTTAATTCACAAAGAACCAAATCTACGGACAGTGTGTAGGTTTTATTCCAGTAACAAATAAATGCCCATTTTACTTAGATATATTATTGAGTAGTTGCCAGACGAACGCAGTAGTAGAACGCAGGGGTAGAAGCATCAGAAGGCAAGCATAACCTTGTGTAATAAACTAGTCACGCCAAATCCAAAGAAATCAGTGGTTAAATTTCACAAGAAGCATGTGTGCTTGTCATAGTCCACAATCAGATCATAAAATGTGAGTAAAAGTTATAGTTTTTAAACGGTGTTCCCTACCGTAGAGTGTGGTCTAGTATAGTATCGACTAAGCTTAAGGATCACAGTCAGAATCAAGCCTTCTTTGCGGTAATGACCCAATTGACAACTTAACGCACAGATATAGTTCACTCTGTTCCAGCTTCAGCCTATGTACAGAAAGCTCAAAAATAAACAAAGCTGATGATTATAACAGTGCTAAATATAAATCAATTAAAACCAAGGTTAATTTGGCAAATTGGCATAACGAGATCTATTCACAGTTGGCCTTATCTGACCGTTTAAGTTTGCAAATATCGGCAGTGTAAGAGGGTTCTGACTTTGTGTCTGCGCTTGTCCACTGATCTTATGCAAAGTAAAAGTAGGAAATAGGGTTTGCTCACTGTTAGGATAGTAGACTGGCAGCCGAAAATGACAGTAGAAGAAGACAAAAGGAATGCAAATTAGGCATTTTTCAATAATTCAGACGCGGTCAGCAAGGGAATGGAAGACCGAATAACGATCTCAGGAGAAAAAATCAACGACTAGAAAAATGCTTATCCTGTACCAATTGAAACACAAACGTTTTATTGTGTATTGGGTCTACTTTGTATCAATTACTGTTTACTGACTTAAATGGTACAGCAAATGCTTATATTAAGGCAACTTTGACAGAATTAAAGGTTCTAATCGTTGCTGAACTTTAATTATGCACCCGCATGCCACGCCTGAATGCATTTGATGATTGTCTATGACTAGTCACATACAACTGCTGGTTAAATAACTTGAAACATGCACAAAGCAACCAAATATTCAAATTCAGGAAGAATTGAGTGCAAAATGTATAGGGAGCAGTCAAAACGTGCGTTCGCGTTAGTTATAGCTTCTTGAACTATGCATATTTTATTTTTGTTATATAAGAAACTCATCACTTTAAAGAAGGACAAATAAATATCTTGCCTTGCATTCTTATTAGTGATCAACTAACTTTTGGATGCACATTTCACTAGAGATTGCAATAATTTCGGCACGTGGTATGGAAAAAACTCAGTATTTGCCTTAAAGACAATAAGAAGTCGATAAGGCTTGCTGTTTGAAATAAGGACTCGAAACCGAACCATCATAACTATTACGACAATCAGGAGTCATGAGAAAAAATAATAACTAAAACGTTCCTCAAACAGCATCCTCCAGACACGTTGTACGCAAGTGTTTTGATGAGCGTTCAACCGAATTAAAAATAGTTTAGCAGTAGGCTGTTTGCCTGAGGAAGATATGGCTGAGGCAGATCGGCAGCATCGCAATCACCTAACTCCGATGCTTGTCACCATGCCAAACGAAAGCAGTGGCCTAAACGAAGATGTAAGTTTCGTCCAACAAATTCATTTTAATTAAGCTATTAGCTAAAAAAAACTACAAGAAAATAAATATCACGTTAAAAGAAAACTGCGGAATTTCTTCTTATCAAGGTTTTTCATGACCGTCTGTTGGTTAAAAAAAGACCAAATGATTTACGATTTACTAAGTTTATTTTTGGAGGATTAGAACTGACAGTTGTTTAACTGTGCAAAATCACGTTTGCAGATGCTGCTGAAATATTAACTTTACCTTTCAAACTCAGACGAATGAGCAGACCTGGACGGGTAAGTGAGACAAGGGTTAACCATAACCATCACCTTTACTGCTGGGGTTTGGACGGCTGAGTAGCAGTGGAAATCCTGACAGAATCTCCTTTTTGCAGTACCCGTGACTGAAATGGTGAACGGAGGATAAGTTGTCGAGGAAAGGAAGTACAGACGGTTGTACGGAGATAAAATTCAAACATGTGAGTGCATCATAGCAGTGACCCTCTCAGCATGTCTCATGTTCGTCCATATGATTTTCCGTATGTCAGATCAGGCTATAGGATTTTCAATGCATTTTGCGACATAAATACAAACCAAAAGCGTCCACATCACGCGTGGACTCCTGTCAGAGATCACAATTTGTGGTTACCAACAGTGGTGCTTTCTGTTTTTAATGATTTTTGTCTAATCGGAACTGAAAAGTACTCAGTTTTTATATGAGTGAGATACAAAAAGGGAGACAAAACGTTGGGCAACAGACAGCCTCATAAGAATACCTAGAAGTTGGTTCTTGAACAGGTTCACCCTGATTACGACAGCTCTCTTCCTTTCCAGTAAATCAGAGGCAGAGAGTTCAATCCCCTGGAGAAGGAAGTTGTTAAAACCTCTGACAATTATGGGTCTCGACGAAGTCTTTGTCACTGAAAGCTTCAAGTATATTTGTGCCACGACATTGATCTTGCCACTCTGAGGTGACATTTCGGAGTAATTGCAAGAAATAGAAGACGACGAGCATTTCGTATGGTCGAAAATGTAAAGTTGCCAATCGAGTTTCGTTGCTTTAAAGAAAGGGAATGCTCTGCTCTTTACAAAGGAATCTTGTAAAAGATAATCATAGTTATCTGTTCTGCAACCCGTTTCTACGCAAATGAATAAGTACAGATTTTTCCTCCCTCATCGAACTCGATTCCATTTTTGCCATATTTGTGCATGTTTTTTGATCCGTTTAAGTAATGGATCTGTACACTGAAAACAGCGGTGCCGTGCGGGTTTACAAAGCAGACTTCAGAGTGCCGCGGATTACACGAATGTCTTCTTGGTTGCTCCTGAATTTTGGTCTTCGTAGATTATAATTGTCCTACGTGGTAATAATAAAAGAAAAATGTCGTGTTAACTTGCCCATTGCGAAAAAGGTTTCTGTGCATCAACGCGAATAATTATGTTGGGCTGTCTTTGATGTCAATAGAAGAAGAGACATTTAGTGGGAGTGGTTTATTAGTTGTCTGCCATTTCGGTAAGAAGCTTCGTCTACTAATATTCAGCGAGTGGAGAGTCATGCTAACACCTCTTGTTAGATGCCGCTCTTTTCATAGCCTGCCAATACCAGCTGTCGGGCTGCATCGGAACGATATCTCCCAGTGACTCTGGCCGTCTTTGCCACCCCCGTTGACTAGCTGTGGGAATGCGTCTGCATGCATCTCACCATGGCTTGCATCACCCCACCTTCATTGGTCGCGGAGGTAATTTTTGTCTCCGATTGTTCCACGCCATGACTGCCTCCTGTCAAAAAGGTTCTTAAAACCAGATAAGTGCAGGCAAATTAATGTAACGGTTGACTATGGGGTCGGTAATCATGCAGGCGTCTTTTATCTGCCTTGATGTGTAATCCTCGCCTCGGCCTACAATTTCAACGGCGTTAAAGGGGAAGATGTGCCCCATGGGTTGCTAGTACTGACTTTGAGTTCAAAATTCTTACGGCAACTGATGCTCATGCATTCGTGTTTCTCACTGTTGGCCAGGTTTTATAACATCGTTTTGCTTCCCACAACTGCACTCAGAGCTATGAGCATGCCTCTCTAGTCTGCGAAGTGGTGCGGACGACATTACTTAGTAAAACTTCAAACACCCAATACATAAATTCTGGTGAATGCTCCCTTTTAATTTGACAAACCATCACATTGTAACTGCTATAAAGGTGACGTTGGGCCATAGTCTCTACACTTCTGTATTCCTGTGTTATTTGGGTGTATTGTGGGCAGAGATAATTTTTATTGTGGATGAGTTTCATCGTAAGGTGTTAACTAATTGCCTTCCTGACCTATACCAATAAATTATGTCTCAATATGCTGATAATCCGTTTGTGAGAAGTTGCGATGCATCCACTGATACTATGCCAACGCGCAGTCAGTGATATTCAAGTGCATTTTGACGTTTATCAACCCCAGTCAATAGCCGAAGTAGGACAAAGGCTCAGACACACTTTCACCCTTCTTTCTAACATCATAGCGACACGAAGTAAAGGTGCTTAGATCATTAAAAGGCTCAATAAAGTTTCTCATGAGAATTATGATATAAGTTTAATTGTAACCTGCTAAGGTTTTCATTATGTTAAGCACTCTAAAATGTGCGTTTTAAGTGGAGCAATTTGATGGAAATTTTGATAAGAGAAGGAAAAGAGGCACCATTGTGCAGTAAGCTGGCAAAATAATTTAACTCACATAGTCTCATACGCTAGCGTAAATTACTGACCCAATTATTATTAATAAGAAAGGTCGAACATGGAGTGATTTATGTGGCCATTTAACCTGACCGCCTAAAACCTACAAGCTGGTGGATAATCAAAGCATGTAACATTCTGTTGGTAATAAAATGCCGTCTGCTAGGAATAGTGCCCAGGAGGAACCTGCGTTCTGGAATTTTCCTGGCTCTTCATGATAGATGTCTTTTAAACGGAATTCAATCTTCTATATATACATCGTTTTTAATGTATGCATTTTGCTTTGACGACACATTAGAGACATACTGCACCAGAGCAAGCTGTCCACTAATTCGTTTTATTTCAGATGGATAAGTCATGTGGGGTTTGGAAGCAAGATTCAAGGTCACAGTTCAAAAACTCTTGTACGTGCTAGCTTAAGTGTGGGAAAGTAGAAAACCCAGACGTATAGTATGTGCCTCAACTGCTTTCCCTTAGAGGATGCCAGACAGCGTATTGCTATATGTTATGAAAGTGACAAGATGCTATTACTAAATATTTCATTAATTTCAATTTTCAAATAAGCTCCTACAATCAGTAGAAATTTTACAAGTTTTTCGGATCATATTTATTTTCAGCTTATCTAGTATTGAGAAGGTAGAAGCTGCTTAAGAGGATTTAACTCATTACATTCGTATTACTCTGCTATACATCGAAGTTATCGAAATGGTCTAAAGTTGTACTACACTTTTTTAAAAATGTAACGCGTTGGGTTTTTCAGTTAAAACTTGTTATCAAAGTCATTTATCCGTGGAAAACAAATGCAATAATAAATTTTTTTAAAACAAGCAGATAAAGACATTAGTGCCAGTGAGCTATACTGCGTAGCAAATTGATGGAAAGATTAGAAAAAACTCTAACGAGAGAGATAGTCAATCACCTTCTGCTTGGTCACGTAGGTTATTCCTATTTTTCCTACTGTTTAATTCAATAACATGCAATCCATTAGTAATGGTTTGACACAGATTAGTCAAACTAGACACGTAAACACCCCTAAAACCTGTAGATTGTACATTTTTTTGTTTGAGGCAAAAGAAAATCTTGTTTCTTAACTCAGAAGTTAATCACAAGCTCCTCTTTAGCCCTTTGATTTGCAACTATGGAAAACCATCCACAAACTCTTTGGGAAAGTTTTTAAGTTTATTGTAGAACATCACTATGATAGTTTTATGAGTTTTTTCATGCACAGTTGTGGACGTTCGTGTTCGCTTATGAAAACTATTTTAAGGGGAATAATTATAGCTTAAGGATGTTTACTTATAGTTGCATTCTAAGAAAACTGCTAAGTTCTAAAAGCGTAATTGCCTTTTGAAAACTCTTTCTTATCTTTACATCAAAAAATCGAAGAAAACAAGTTAAAGGAAAACTCTTTTGTAAACCGTCTGGATGTGCAGTTTTAACCGGTATTGGACGGATTGAAAATAATTAAAAGAAATTTCTTCGAGCTAAACATAACCAACCAATCTTGAAGTTGCCTGTTCACTCAAAGGCACATCAGGAGACGGCAGTCAAACCTCTGTTTGAGCAAGGATATTTAAATAACGTTGTAAAAGGAAATTTCACTGTTGCTATTCATGCCTGCAAAGATCAAACACAACGTGTTTTAGTAGAGTAACTGCTTGAACAAATGCGGTCAGCAATACGACGAGGCACAGAGTTTGTTTTGAGATAAAAAGTAAATCTTGCATACAAAATATTTGTGCACATTATTACTTTTTCAGTTACGCTTTGGAAATATTTAAAATAATGTACCGAAACATTTATTTGTTTTCAGGACAGGAAGAACATGGCAAATAAGATAGAATGAGCGGTTTAATGTTTTCAAACTTCCAAATGTATATCCAACCAGATTGGTGTAATTTCCTTGCACCAATGGCAGAGCAGGCCATTGAAGTAACTTAGTAGCGCTTTTAACAAAACACAGGTAGCAATTTTGAGCCTGAATCCAGGAGGCTAATGCAATAATGCTCGAGATATCCGTCGTAATTGATATGCCATGTGCCTTTTCTGTAAACGCCCATCGGGAATATACAAAGTTGATATCCATTGGTGTTCACTGAAATCTCATGAGTATAGAACAGAAAACGTAACTTTTATTTTACTTTGGAGCTTAAACATTCAAACAACCATTTTAGGCCAAGCAGCCATTACTAATTGCCAGTGAACCCAATGATTCAAAAGCATCGAAACCATTTTTATGCGTTTAATTTCCAATCCCTTAAACCTGGCTTATGCGCTTCCGATAGAGGTCAAAATCTTGCAGATATACCTATGAATGTCATTTCCCGATAGTCCGCAGTCTACATAAGCGTCTGGATGCCCATTAGTAATCAGGAGCTTAAAATTAGTGTAAAACAGTAACAAAAACATTAGAATTTTGACTTGTGATTTATTTTCTATCATCAATCGTAGGTGCCTTAAAGCTTATACTTAACAATCAAAGCCTAAGCTCGAGTGAAATTAACGTACAGCCACGGGCCTATTATTATTATAGCGCGGTTCACTTTAGATAGACAGTTTCACAGGCCCTTGGCTCCAAGAAAAAAATCAAAATTTTCACATTTGGATGGCAGTGTGGATGGATGGCGTGTTTATACATCCGTATGACTAAACAGTCCCCAATGTCAGCCACCATGCTTGGAGCCTGAATAAGATTTGTCACCGATAAACTTACTTGAGCTCAAACATTAACCCTGCAGCCTGATTTAAACAAATCGTTGTCTGTTATTTGCAACCAAGCCGGAAGTAAGCACTTCAATGACGCTCCTAAGGGTACAACCACACTTGGATAACCGTAATGCTCCTAATGCCATCCTTGGCTTTTTCATTGAGTTTGCCCAATCTTCCCAGATAGATAATATGGGTTTCTTTCGTTGAAGAGCGCTCAACGATCGTTACCAGAACCCACTCGTCCCGCTCACCCTTGGGACGCATTCTCAGTGCACACCAGGAGCCACATATTGGTTAGTGGTAGTCCTAAAGACAGATACAAAATACCGACAAAGACTAGGGAGATTTGATTGACGATTTCTGTCTCATAAGACGTCATCAGTCAGTCATAATTAAGGCCGGGTTGTGCCGCACCGACACACTTTTGATCAGATGTTCGACACCCTAACCCTTGCGCCACGGGCTCCTTGTCTATCCGGTTAAGATTTGGAATCTGGACATTTATTGATGAAGACGGCCGCTGGCGGGCCCCGAGAATGAGCTCCCAGGCAAAGGGAAGGAGTGACTTGTATAAGCGATCTGTGAGTGTTCGTCAACGAACGTAGTCATTATTCCAGATCTAAACCGGCAAGACGACAAGCCCGTGGCTAAATGGTTAGAGCGGAATCGAGCCTCAGATAGGACAGCACCTGGGTTGGGTAAGACGGGCTGATGACGGCTAATGGGTCAGAAATGACAATTCTAGTCTTAATTGTCTTTGACGGCATTTTGTATCTGCCAAAATGAGCTTTTCCCATCACAACCTGATTATAGCCTTCGGGCAGCTCCTTCTTTATCACTGACCTACCCACTGCTTCACTTCCTGTAAATGCTCGGCCTACTGTTCCCTCCAAAACGACTGCTGAATATCTCGCCTTCACGATACTTATATCAATTTCACGCCTATAAAAATGCATTCTTTCGAATACTCAATTTTACCGTGCCATCAAAAACCTAAGGCTTGATTGTTTTGGTAGCGACTTGAAAACTACCTCAGGATACTCGGACTTAATTTGATTTTCAGTACAATACAAACATGCTGGACGTCATATTTACCACTGTGCTACTTATACTTTGGTTCCTTCTGATTTCAATGTTTAGCTCGTATTCCTCTAATTGCAAAAAGGGCTGCAAGAAAAACAACAGTTCAGTTTAAAAACGAATAGAAGATTTACTTGCCTCAATGAGCTCAGGTGAGCACACAGCATTTCTAGTCTTATCCGTTCACAGTACAATTCGTGAGCTATTAAATAAAACATGATTGCGTAAATTGTCTTCTTTTTATGCAAAATTTTGCTTTTATTATCAAAAATGCCACTTTCGGAAAACCTTGAGGACAACGTTCTATAGTACGCTAAGTTCTATTAAAATTGTACATAAAATTTAATGTAAGTCTATATTTTTGCTCTTTAAATTTAAGTTTTATGTTTTTTATTTGATGAATAGTCACATTCAATTTACTTGGAGTACCTGGAACATAAGAGGGCGTTTCAATCTTGCTGCAAACTAACATAACAGAATACGTTTAATCTCAGCCACCATGACATGAGTTCGTTAGCTTTGTGCTGAGAGCACATCTGAATTCAGGTAAGGCATCAGTCACCTAACCCCGGCTAGGGAATCATCAGTTGCTTATGGCAAATAGGAATATGTGTCGATTTCCAGTAGGTATATCCTTCTCTGTAAAAATGTGCAAGACTCTTCGAGCCCACCAATTTCCTTGTGATGCTTTTCCCCAAAATAAGCAAATGAATACACATAAAACAGTCCAATTATGCAAGCGGCTGGTTTACACCCTTCGAGATATTTTAATAAACGGAAAAAGCTGCTGCCTTTCAAAAAAAGTTCAATGCTCTTTTATACGTAATATGCTTTTATTATTAAAGGTTAACATTCTGTCAAAATTTACAAGTAATTTCATGCAATTTTTAGTAAATTTTACCCCAATAAACAAATACAATACATCTGTATGCTTTCATTCTTATCCTTCAGCATCATTATTACTCCGCACACCAAATTCTGTCTCCACCTCTCAGCCAGTTTTAAAACTAAGCAAAATATTTACCTAGGCTGCCAAGTTAAGCTCTCCTGTATGTGGGCATAAAACAGACTCCATCGTTATTTTTAAAAGAAAAATGGGATGGTGGGTTGTGCTTGCCTATTTTCTACGCCTGTCTTTCCGGTGGTGGCGAGTTCTGCTCTGTTTTTCGACTCGACGCCGCCAAAGTAGAAGGGGTGTTATCTCGGCATTTTTTATTTTACCTGCTGTTAGTTGCCTTTCCAAAACAGTAACAAAACGTCCCACTAAACACATTTTCAGGTTGCAAAAAAGGCAACAACTGTGTAGAAAACATGAACTCAACTTTGCGAGCCTTCATTTGCAACTTTCCCTTAATTTGTCTTACTTAAATTCCCTTTGTAGTGGGGAATAAATTAATCCAGTTTGGGGTTCAGATAAGAAAAAGCTTTGCAAAATGTCGTTTGAACTTGTACTGTAGGAGCAAAAATAAACACTTTCATGCACTGCTTTTGTTTATTTTCTGCCTAATCTGGAAGGATAAAAGAGAACCCAGTTCCTGAAATAGTGTCAAGTTTTTAATATGTTTGTTCTCCTGACTAGCGCCTATCGACTATGCATGCATTGCTTTCCAAGGTCATAATCAATCACATCAGACTTAAAAGTGTTTTAAGTTGCATATACACACAGTAAAAGGCATATGGAGAAACGCCACTTGCGTGTTGTATATCACAAACAAAACCCATCTGCCTCCATCAGCAGGCATATGAAATGGACTAACGGTTGATTTTTAGATAACTTAAAACCTTGTTCTTTCTGTTGATCACCAATTTTTAAATAACAGCAAAAGATCAAATCTCTACAGAAGATTATTGTATAGAAAGGTTATTTTAGCTTACGGTTAACCAAACACATAAGTCAACAAAGTTTGCGAAGTGTGGCTATGTAGCAGGTTATAACTATCTTCTAAGCATTCACTACGTTATCGAATTTCAAAAGAATCTCTTTCTGATATCATTCATACATATATCAGCATAATCTATCCCTTCCATTTCCTCTTCGTTGATTTGATGACAGTCACTCACCTTCAATCGTCGTTGTACGCAAATTTCGCTTCCTTATTTTGAACTCAATTGAACGGTTTTATATATTACGTCAACTCAGTCAAAAAGCACTTGATTTTAATTTTCTGTATAGGGAAATATTCGACGATGTTAACGCAAACCCGTTAACGGGAAATATACACCCGCATCGTCTGTTATCGCACTAAGGGGAGACAAATTTATGGGTGCTTTAGTAGACGTAATATATGATTAGAAAATAGATCACTTGAGTAAAGTCAATCAGTGGGATCATATAGGACTACTAGAGACAGAAAACCATGACAAAATATCGGGTTCAGCAATTTTAAAGCTTCAGAACACGGTAGCTTAAAATATACCGCAATGTAGGAAATTGTGCACTATGTGGCTTGATTATACTCTCTCACAGCCATGTTGACGGAACTAACATAAACTATCTGATTTCATAAAAAACAACAGAGGAACGAGGCTTTGCATGCTAACAAATGCTTTAAAACAATTGGATCAATCTAACAGGAGTAAGAGTAATATGTTTAATCTTCAAAAAGGTTGTAGAAAAACAATATTTTGATTTAACTAAGTAATGCTGTCTCTCAATACACAATTGTCGTTGATAAAGTATCATTTGTGTTCTTAACTTCTATTATCACACTTTTGCTTTATATATCCCACAATATACGTCGTAGTTGATGCCTTGAAAATGTCGAAAACAGATGAAAACGTTTTAATATTTTACGTGCTTGGCTTTGTTATTTATGATCAGAATGTTAAATATCCTTCACAGTTGTGTCCCTTAACATTAAAGTAATTTTACTGTACACATCTCTTTTTCGTGTATTAGCAAAGCTTACCCTCTTACAGAAATGGAATCGAGAGCCACCCATTACCCTACCCGACAATATAGAACAATAAAAACAGGCCTGCAAGCAAATAAATTCACTTAATTATTTTTTCTGCATGCGGTCATACCACCTGTTTTTATACGTACCTCCAACACTGGTAACGGTTTTCCAAACACGTTCACGTGATGTGGTACGCTACACTCCTCTTAATTCCGTATGCATCTAACTGTCAAAATACCTCTCCTTTGTGTTGAGAAGATTATAAAGATAAAATAAATAATAAAAAGGATCATGGTATAGCAAACATAAGATTAAGAAACTTTTGCCATCAGAGACAAGGGAAAATGAAATGGTCATTTCTGGCTCATTAGCCACCCTCAGCCAATTTTATACAACTCCAGGTATAGCAAAACTACGAGTTAATCCCGTAACTGATCCATGAGCGTGCATAAAGGAATTTCAATATTCTAAACCTAGGTCGGCAAGACAACGAACCCGTGGCTAAGTGGATGAAAGCGTTGGACATCTGATCTAAAGGCTACGATTTCAAGCCTCGGATGGATGCACCACCTAGTTTATAATGGTTACTGAGCCAGAAATTACCATTCAAGTCTCCCTTGACTTCGGCGACAAAGGTTCGTCTGCCTAAAATACTTGACCCCTGTGCGGCTGCTGGTGGGGCAAGAGAGAGGTAAGCAGGAGAAGTTGCCCGTTTTCTACACACTTCATTGCAACTGCGAGATGTGCACCTTTGTAAGGAAACCGGCCGAAAGCTATACACGGGAAAGCATGAACTCCCGTAAGCCGTACGAAGGTTGGATCCAGAGTCAGAGGTAGCAAGCCATGCGGTATGTTCACGACTTCGATGCCGTTAAAAGGGAAGGCCAAGACGATAATCACATATCAAAGCAGATCAAAGACGCTTGGATGCTAACCGACCGCTCAGTCCCCCGCTATATTAATTTTGCCTGCCCCTAGATGGTTTTACGAATCTTCTTGACAGGAGACAGTCATAGCGTGGAACAGCTGGGATCACCATTTAGTGCCATAGCCAATGAGAATGGAGATGAAGCAGGCTATAGTGGGCTGCAGACTGGTGTAGCGCTCAATCTGTCAACAAAGGGCGGTGGCAGCCACAAAAGTCTCTCTGAGGTGCGGTTCCGCTGCTGCCAAATCGTCGACATTAACAGGCTACGCACAACTCAATGAGTGCCATTCCCTTCAGATGCGTAGATTAAAGTACTACTTGGAACTCTACACAGCTCATTAACTTCTCCCGACTATTACTAGTTTTTTGATTTATTGTAAATAATACGAAATGCTGCATGCTGAAAAATCAACATGTTTCCTTCTTGCATTACTATCCGTTGCAAACCACAGACATGCAGACCAGATTACGGATTATTTGGGTCAATATTTCATGAACTGCTGTGACAAGGATTTTAAGACTTCCTGCATCAAAAATGCACTGCTGTTAAATTATCCCAACTCTGACATGTTCCTTTATACAGATGTGGTTTCTGTACTGTTTTCATAGTTTTAGGCTTATTTAACAGTTAAAGAAATGGATTAAGTAGAATTCTCACAAAACGTTCACTTGCAGATCACCAATGAACAACTATCAGGGAAGAAAATCAAAAAGGTGGATATTTACTTTTTTAGCAATTTAACTAATACATCGAAATACAAAACTGGCATGAACTTTAAGGGAGTAGAATGCTATCTATTGAAATTTGATAGACCAGTTATCAGGTATACATACAATCATCTTCTTCCTTAAGGTAAATCATAACAGAATTTTCCAAACCATAACAAATTAGTTGCAATTGGTGCTCAAGCTGAATTCATTGCGTTTTGATAACGAACTCCATGCAAGTCAAATCTGTCATTTACCAATAAATTAATGAAAATTATATGTGCTTTAAAAAATAAGCGTAGTTTCGGTGCTTAGAGAAGGACTGCACCCATAATTGAAACTCTGACGTTAATTCTGATCCTTCATAGTTTATGTAAGTTTAGTTTTGCTTTTGGATTCGCAGCAGTAAAATTAAGGCAGTATGCGTTTACGGGAAGCAAACTTTCAAACATACACGCATTAATATATTGAGCCTCAATAATTTTTTTGTTTTTGCCAGTCTGCAGTCGTCTACTAGAATTGCCTCATATCAAAATAAGCAACTTCAGATTGAGATTCCTTTTATCTTTTTTATTATTCACAAGAATGTCACCGGTTCTCAAAATAATTTTGTTGATGGCATTTTATGGCATTGAATTATTGATTAAACCATTCTGTTCTTAAGTGATTTCATTAATTTATAGGTATCCTAATTTTACAGAATACTCTGCATTCGTTTGAGCAATATATGTTGACTTTATTGTAGCAGGCTTATATATGCTTTTTAATGAATCCACATTGTGTTGAAAATATTTTTAAATTCTTTTCAGTTTTGGTTTCAATCAACACGGGATAGGATGATAAGTAAAAATTTCAACTCCATCAAACAGTTTTCGATTCTAAAGGAAATTGTCAAGAAAAAAGATACAATACAGATATTATTTCCCTTTGTATAAGTAAGTTTTACTGACAATTATATTTTTTGACATAAAGTTTCATTTCTCTTGAATCCGTATTCAAACAAAACAGACATTACAAGTTCCAAAATCTTAATTTTTAAAATATTCAACTTCCATTTTTTACGACTGAAAACCTTTTTTGTTACTCAAATAATCTCCTTGAGAACATACTTTTATTTGCATGTGGCTTCAGAATTTGGATTTGCTTTCGGGAAGCTATTATATTAGTTGTTTTGCAAACCGAAAATGATCTAGCAACACATACAAATGCTATTATATCCTTTGCGTCACCCTTTTAGGATGCTTATAGGCATGGAGTTTCACAAACGATACCAAAGAAATGCGCTTATCACGATTAGCAATAAAGGACGAAACATATACGTTTGAGTAGAACATAACATATGCCTTCATTTAACCGAAGTCTTAAAATAACTCATCTTTAATATAGGCCATAAGTTGAAAAGTTGCGAAAGATTGGGCAAGTTATAAAAGATATTTTAAAAGGATCCCTAAAATAACACTTAACAAATAGTCCAGCACATTATGGAGACAACATGATTATTTAAATAAAGACCATATCGTCAGCTCTGAACGTTTTCTTGCTTTTAATTCATACTTTTACCTTTGAAACTGCTCGGGCTGCTTTTATTGCTTTGCTATCAACGCCTCCCATTTTAAAATACCTATAGCTTCTTTGAGTAACTCAGAGGTTCTTGATACTTAAGTTTTAAATGTGGAATCTCTGACTACAGTGTTGACGGATTCAAAAGATTTAATTACCATCTGATCGTAATACCTCTATAATTTTGATGTGATGTGCAAGGAGAGTCGCGTGCGTATCGTGGTTGGTAACGGCTTTTTCATAAGCTTCGAAACTGTCTGTCAATAAGTTGAATATGTTTTTGCAGTGTATAGAATTTCCATCAAATTCATAATTTGCTGTAATGTACATTAACATGTGACAGCTGGTTACAATACGTAAAAAAGGTTAAAAATTTGCATTTTTTTGTTCTTATCATGTAGACCTGTTTAAGTCATCAGTTATTTCGTTTGCATTCACGTTAACTCGGAAGGGTTGCACGCGTTCTTTTTTCCTAAAGAGGAAAAAGGAATAGTAAATCTTTTGTTATACCGGTGACTGAGGGCTAAATGCCTAGCAAATTAGAATTCAGTTAAGTTAAGTTTAGGATAACGTTTAGGAAAGGGCTAATGGGCGCTTCTAATTTTGGTTAAGGCACGTAAAAACTTGTATGCTTCGTGCAATTTCTCGGAAGCGTACACACAATACTGCTGGGATTTCTTTTTACCAGGTCTTACTCTTTAATGTTTTTTTAAAATCAAGTGCGTTGTAGTTACGAAGTTTAAATAGAGATACATCCTTATTAGAACAATAGTTATGGTCAGTTAAAACGTCGTAATACTATAAAACTTAAAAGGCGTTCTAAGAAAGATTTTGCAATCTTTTGTTTTTGACTTACTTAACCAGAACAGGAATTAATGACAGATATGAAAATTTCCTTTAAAACAAGTGTAATATATTTGAATCCTTGGTAGAATTTGAACCCATGACAGCAAAATGAAGACTTCAGTACAGCCAATGCCTTCATAAGTGGGTCAATTGAAATTATTCAAAGCTGCCAAACTCCTCTTCTAATGAATTGTTTTTGGTAGTTACATGGTGGATTCTAGATTGATTGCTGAATAAATCATGCTTGGGCAGTCAGCTAATTGTATTAGAATTGGAGGATTCTATACGTTGCAGTAAGCTGGAAGGGTTAATTGACCAAAAAGTGATTAATATCACGGCTCCCCGTAGCTCAGTTAGCTAGAGCGTTGGCTGGTGTGGGTTCGAATTCCACCGAGGCCGCCAAGTTTTTCACAAATGGGTCAAAAGAAAAAACTCGGTGGCCTCGGTGGGTCAAAGGAATTATTCAAATCTGGCAAAAGCCTCTACTAAATAACTATTTGGCAAAAAGTATTCAACCAAAAAGCGAATAAATTGCTGGTTGCTATGCTGAACTCCAACGAAGACAGATATTGCCGAAAGGAATTTAAAACTGAATGAAGAAATCGAACTTTATCTCCATTTAAATCACAATACTAGGAACTGTTAGAAAGATTTGCCCTCCGTGAGTTGCCGTAGTACGCGCAGGTGCCCAAACGTGTGAAATTTTATAGAATATTGTTTACTTGATAGAAAACGTATGTGGTATCAGTTAAAGTACTGAAAATTTGCAAACAAATACAATTATTTTTGAGTCTTATTTGCCTTATGTCTAATACTAATGTAAATCAAACAGTTCGAAGAGATCTCCATTATATTGACTTTGCTACAAAAGCAGGAATCTTGCCGAAAAAGCGCAGTTCGTACGTGACCAAGGAAATTCTTAAATCTATTAGCGCGTTTATTGTGATGGCAGATGTCGTTTGCTTAAAGGGTAACCCGTGCAAGTTTAGACGTCTGGAAGAAAAAACCGATATATATTGGGCCACTTTACCCCTGTTCGTTTTTGCACAATTTAACCTCAGAGACGATTTTATTAACTACATAAAAAACGATCAACTAACCCTATTTCGCCTAGGATACCGAAAAAGCCAAAACGTTTATGTAAATGAAAAACCACCTAAGCATGTGTCTCATCTACGTCGTTGTTTTGCAGAGTATTTTACAAGAAGTTAAAAAGTTCTCGTTTTAAGTGCGCATGAATAAACATATAACAAACTTTTTTGCTAGCGCTAAAATAAAACTCTACACTTCTGATATTATGTTCTAGGTCTGTGCTTCTTTTTTTCATGCTTGCTTTTCAGTTTTGTTTTTTGATTTTCCAGAAGGCTGAGCGCATCAGCAATATACAAATATTATACCATTTATGAACAGGCTGCAACAGTTAATTCTTTTCAGCAACGCTGGGTGGATTTAAAATTTAGCAATCATATTTCCAAATGATTTGCTCAAATGTTTCCACTATAATTTCTAACTAAAAGACTTTGGATCTTCCTTATTTCGCCATGTAAAATTCCAAACTTGCCGGCTGATTTTATACCCGAATATTGGAAAAAATAAAGGTGATAGGTTTGCTATATTTATATGCTAACATTTTCTTGCATTTCCGACCACGATATTTTAATACCTTTTACTCTGACCTAGTTGTCCGCACAAAAATAAAATCTAAGCATTTTTTGTTTGGATAAAAAAACCTTAAATCTAACTCCAAGATGAGCTGATAACTGCTGAATAATTTGTGTGGTCATCCAATATCCCCCACTATGCGAATCATTTACGATAGCGAGGATGTGGGTCTGCACTGTCGTAATTTCCTTTTCAGAATGAAAATCCATGTTTTACTATATACGGGAACATCTGTGATTATTGGTGATCCATTACATTTTGCGTAGAAATGGTCAGTATTTTGATAATTATTCGCCCACTAACAATAAACGATAACTTTTGTTTCACAAAATTGAAAAATGATTTCATTTAAATATTTTACAAATTTGCATTCGAATGGAAACGAATGCCACGTATTTGGAGTAAGTATACTATTCAGATAAATATACATGCTCACCGGAACTAGTTATTTGTCGCTGACGGATCGAAAAGCTTGGCTGACACTTCATTTTTAAAACATATACTGCTAATAGTAATATGTCAACCCTTTTTCTTCTTTGGAGTCTACTGTGTTGTTTTGACTTTTAAGGCTCAGTAAAAGATCTTATATGAATAAAAATAAAAGTTTATTAAAATAGATTTCTGCCATACATCAAAGATGGCTCAGGAACCACTGTGTGGATTTCTATGAAAGCGGGTGTTTGAAATGCACAAGAACCCGAAGCTATCTTGTACAGAATATCAAAGACCAACTCAATCCCAAAAGGCAGTATCGGGCAGTGTCTTTGTAACTACGATGGTCAGGCTGAATACAGGCTCCCAAGTACATGCATGAGCATAAACTAACCATGAGGCGGAGTGACAAAATTATTACATGTGGCTACCCACAAAAATAAAACAGACTAAAATTTAACCTCCACAGTCAGATAAAACAATCGCACACTCTGAAAGTGGAACAAGAAGTGAAGTGATTGAATATCAGGCCTCGGATGGTAACTCAAGAAATCGATGTTACGATCTGGCACCGGCATACAAAGCCCTTTCGCAGTCACTTCCAGGCCTGCATAGTTGATCGTTGTTTGGATTTTCCTCTTGGGAGTGTTGTCTTTTTGCTGTTACTTTTCATGACGACCGACTCCTGCACTAGTTCAAAAGCTCACATGGTTAAAACACATTTTTCGGTGGTTGTTAAGCCTTATTCTAGTTCATACGAACACCTGGAAATCGAACAGTCGTAAAGCATGTTGATTTACTTATCTGCTATTTAAATCCAAACTTCACACAAAACAATATTCAAATCTTCTGGAAAAATGGTGATCTATTTTTTAACCGGTCAGCTGTTACCGTTATCGATAAACGTTTACAACGAAACGTTTTAAATGGTTTTTGTGCAAAGGGAAACATTTCTGTTGTGCCAAATACAGATAGTTGATACCGCTGCTAAAGAGACAACAGGAAAGGACAGAAATAATTTTCCTAGTATAATCTCTTCAGTTGCTTAAATAACTGATATTATCAGCAAAGGCAGAAGCTACAAGTCTTCAGAATTATATTTAACATAAAAATGCATTCAAAATCACCGACATATAGTTTAAGCGTTTAAACTAATTGAAAAAAATATTTCTGCAGGCAAGAAATTGCATAAGACCTTGACTGAATGCGTTACAATCGATGCAAGTGACATAAATTTAAAATAATATACTTAAATAAAACCAATTGATGAAATTTCACCAGCTGTAAACGACCGATTTTAATTTTCAAATACCTTTCAGTTTGTATCTGTTCAAAGTCTTTACCCACAAGATTTGTGTGTATTCCTTAAGTATTTAAGTAAGGTAGCACAAACTTAAAATAAAAGCTGGGTTTAAGTGTTTTCCCTGTCACTCAATTAAAAAAAATATGTCTTGAGGTGTGATTATGCATCTTCCAAACAACAATTTTCTTCCTCAAATGCAAATATTATCTAATGCATAAATTATGCATTAACCGGTTGACATATTTTAAGACAACTATCGGTTGACTTGGGACGTCCTAATGAATTGCTTTCCGACTAAATCAGTATGTTACTGTCATTCATAAAATGAAATGTCCACTAGGCAATCACTTTTATGTTAACACAATTTGATCACAGCTATTCAACAAGAAGATAGCATACATCGGAAGTAAGCATCAGTCTGGGTATAAAAGATGTATATTCCATAGCAATTGGTTTATTTAGCAATCGACAGTACCATCTATTTTTGATATTCACTACATTTAAGTTTCTTTTATTATGACTTTATTTCAACGAAATTTTAAAATCATCCCACTTGATGTTAATCTCTGAAGCAAATTTACCAGAAATATCTAGGCATGTTTGTTATTTTAGAAACATATTCCATGTTAGCAATCACTTCCTATGGTGAAAGCATTTGTATTTTATATTAGAAGCGAAGACATGAATTTTCGTTAAATGTTTATATAACCAAATCCATTTTTTAGGCCATCGACGTTTGTATTCATGGTTGAGGTATTTACTTATTTAATGACCGTATATATTTAATATCAAAAACGTTCTTGTCTTGATATTATTTTACAATTAAAGAGCAAATTGCGTCCACTCAGGTTTATGACCAGCAGCTTATAAAATGTTTCAGAACTTATTCGTGAGCCGAGTTTCCAATTTTGTATGCAGCATCACAGATAAACCATATAAATTTTCTCTTCTTTTTGTTGCTAAGGTGGAAAAGCTACAGGAATATTTTGCTTGTGTCGTACAATGTGGTAGAATCTAAACAGACTGGACCAAACCCCGTTCAGAATAAATCGAAAAACATGAGAAAATTCTTAAAAATAACATAAAAACATCCTAAAACGCGTAGTTGCTTAGAAATATTTTTCATGATTGTAAAGCAAAAAAATAGCTAGAGTGAACTCTATAATTTTAGAAAATACAAACTTGCTTTTAGCCAACAACAGAGCTCTTATTAATGTTTCTCAAAGCCGTTGAATCTAAATCAGTACTGGCATGTATATGCTTATTTTTATTTACAGTTGACTTGACTGGAAATTACTATGATTATAGCCTCTTTCTGATAACTTTACATGCACGTGGTAAACCTTGTCAACTCTTGTGTGAGTTAATGTTTTAAACTTAATTTTTAATGATCCTGACTATATTTCTTAATTCAGGCATTACTTTTGACATGAGGGTCACACGATTTCCATTCCTGATAAAACTACAAGTGGACCTTGAAAACAATCAGGCATCTTTTTGTCATTTTGCGAACATAAAAAGTTGGGTTTATTAGACAAGAAGCTCAGAGTTTATGTGCGACTGCTGGAAAGTTAGCAGAGTTTTCAGTTTGAGTAAGGATATTTCGAAATATTCTTGACGAACGTTTAGTCAAAGTTTTGGAAATGTCCAGCATAAGGTTGAATGTTCTGCATGCCTATTGATCGACGTCCCTAATAATTGAAATAGAGCTTGCGTTTGGGCAGAAGGCAACTCATACTGATAAAACAAGCTTACATAAGTACTCTCGGTTGCAGGATTGTAAATAGTCCCAAGGTTTTAAAAGGCTTGACTCTGAATGCCAAAATAACGTACAAAGGTATTCAATGTTTCCAAGGTACAAAAGCACGTCTACACACATTTCACGTAAAGTTCACAATCTGATATCATTTCTCTTCAAAACTGCTATTTCTTAAAAAACATTCTGTGTGATGTACTTAAAGGAAAACCTCAGAAAAATATATTCCCGTAAATCAGATAACGGAGAAGTTAATAAGTTGACATTATTTTTTGTAAATAGCGGTTTGGGCGAAATGCCGAAATTCCCCAAAACACAAAACCTCGTTGTCGAAAAGCTGACATCACATTAAACATCAATGCTTTTAGGACTTTATCTAACAGATCACCAGGTGACGTGCTGTTGTATGGTATTTTTGACAGCTGTTTGTCTATTTTGCCATTCTCAGGTTTTTGCCATGACATTAAATGAATGTTTTGGCCACTTTTCTTTGAGTTCATAAAATGCACTGATAATTTTTAGAAAATATTGATAGGTCCTCTCTTTAAACTGTAACCGTTGATCATCTTTCTTCTGTTTATTTCCTATTCAGAAGCAGAAACCTGTTGCTCAGAGCACATTTTTCTATATTTACAAAATTTGAAATTAAAATTCAATGCTTGTCATTTTAGCGTTGCAATATTTTGATTTGCATATTTAGGACAATATCGGTACACGTAACAATATGCTCGTTTGTAAACGTAACAGTAGCAATTCTTGTTTACGAAATCAAAAAAATTTCGAAAATCTATGACAAGTCCGGTTTTCCAAAATAGCCTGTTTTAAGGGAGATTAACTTGTCAACAAAGACGATGGAGACTCGATCGACGAGTTCTGACACACTGATTGTAGTCATCCAGTCGTACCCGATCCCAGTTGACAGCAGAGACGAAGCTCAAACGCGCGACTTACTGATTTGAAGTCCGACGCTGTAAACCCCTGCACCACACGCTCGTTGTCTTGTGGTTTTAGATCGGGAATATCGACATTCGGTTAGGTGTGGCTGATTTACATGAGGTAACTTAGACGAAAACAGTTATGTTTTGCAATTGTAATTTGAAAGAATGGCCGGAGTAACTTTAATCTCCTCTAAAAGACAAACAAGTTCACTGGCGCTAACTTAGTCTAGTAGAGGCGTTCACATAGCAAAGCGCCCGAATAAAGTTTAGCGTAGATTTCTATTTCAATTATTAAACATTTGTGCCTATAAAATATGTTGTGCGGGCAAAACATTATATATCCTTAAATGAGCTAGGCGGATAAGTAGAATGAACAAAGTTTCAGCTGGCTAAAATTTCATCAGCCCAATTTATTGTCCTTTTGAATCACGAGCTAAATCCCATATACTTTCATCGGTAACTGTCCACATTCGATCAGCTGTAGCGCACTTGACTCCTTTTTCTCATCTGTTTTCTAGAACTTGCATTTTTTCTCTAGGACAAGCTGATGACTACCACTTCAGTTTATCTTGAATGGTACTGGGAGATCTCCGTTTCCTCGTGGCCATAAATCCCCTTCTAAATTGACGTCTGGAGAACAATCATAGCACTTTTAATGCGTGTTTTAGGATTCCTTCTCAATTCAGCGCTCTATTCGTAAACTTCAAGTGCCAAAAATTGGAAACAACTGCAACCTCGCTGGGAATGCAAAAATTGCACTTTTAGTTACAGTTATAATGTTCTCAGCTGGCTTAACAAAATTGCAAAACTTTTTGGCCAATTTTCTGCGTACCCATTTTGTAGGCAGCCATGTTCGGTTAACTAGGACCTTTAAAGGAACACCAAAATATCAAAAGAATTTTCCTATCCTGGGAATAAAACAGGAGGAATTATTTGAAGTTTGAATTGAAAGCACGCAAAAACCATTAAATACGAAATACTACGCGATTTCACCAAATGATTAAGCGGATTCGAAAACACGGCATGCGTCCAAAGTAGTTTTCATTTTTCTTTGAACTTTTGCATTTTAAAATACGTTTTCAGAGTGTTCTTGATTCACTCTGTCTGTATGACCCTCCTTACCTGACTGACGCTCCCTCTGGTCAAAGCAAAATTGACTTTATTTACACTATAATCAGCGTTCTGTTTTCCTTGTAAAAACGCCATGCATGAAGATTGTAGAAAATCTGCTAATTTTTAAAAACAAATTAGAGAAAAACTGTACAAGAGTGATTCACTTGGAGTGGTTAATCACTTTTTTCATTATCAATCCTGACACATAATACAGATTTTTGGCTTCATTAAGTTTTGTAACATTATTATTACTTTTACTGCAGCTTTAGCTTGTATTTATACACTGCTGGCCTAGGAGAAAACGCTTTGGCGGACACTCTCATATAAACCTATGAGTCTCTTCCATTGCGGCATCAAAAATACATCCTCATAGGTACTTTGGTCTCCCCAACAGTGTTATTACAAGAGTGGGGAGAACCATGGTTTGAAATAAGGAGAAATGTTTAGCCACAAAGTGTTGACAGTAAGCTTGATGATAGATGATCCGGTTTACCAAAAATAAGGTAGACCTCCTATGACTGTTGCTATTCGTGCCTTGACAGTTATGATCAGGAATAGCCATTACCAGTTCAATGTTAAAAGGTTATGTCATTGCTCAGGACACTCCATGTCCTTCACTAGATAGTTATTTATCAAGGCCATTTAAACAAAATCTGCGTGCATCCACAACACAACTGGTCATTTTGAGCAGCACCTGCCGAAAAATAAAGCTTCGTCATGTCTTCTAGCCAGGATGAGCATTTCAACACAACCTACGCATTTCACGAAGCATCGCAAATCCTATGAACGCACGCATGACCGCAACACAAATGGAATGCAACAGATTAAGAAATTGTAGATATAAGACTCGTAAGCAGCTTCTCCGACGTGAATTCTTCACTATCATGAGAAAAGATCATCTTACTCCCTTTTAACTCAAAATTCAAATCGTTCTCGTAGAGCGTCCTTCTTTCTCAGATGCAGACTTGTTGAAAACCATAGAAGGCAACATAGGTTAATTTATATCTTTGATGTCATATTTCCGGTTGACTTAAGACAAATAGCGATGGGAGTCTGTGTGGCATGTTTTTATGTACGTGTTTTGAGTTCAGAAAAACGTTCTCTACTTTCTTATCTATGACTCAAGTTGTGGCTGTTGTGAATGCTTTTCGTAGAAAAGTTATAAATTTTCTAATTTTATAAGTTTGTGTAGAAATTACTAAATTTTTTGCCACATTTCTTTTAGTTTGCTAGGTCATTTAAAAACACAACCATGAGGGATGGAAAGACAAGCATATCAGCAATTTACCAGTAACTATCGAAGTAAGGGGAAGTCGAAAGAAAAAATTGATGTCAAACAAAATATTGCTGCTGCTACTTGGGAGCACAAACAATAAGTAAAATTTGCTTGCGTGCAGGGGGTAGCTGATAAAGAAGACGGCAAAAATAAGTAGTACATATCTACACATATGCTACTTTCCTTTGCTAGTAACTATGTTGAGGATTTCGAGCAAGAATTCAAGTTGAATGAACAACACTTAACTTCCTTAGTTTTTGAGTTTTCTCTATTATCAGCAGGAATTTTTCATCTTAAGATAGAGATGATTAAAACCGCAAAGGATATTTTATATTATTTTAGCTGTCAGTCACTTACGTACCATTTACGAGGTGGGATTTACTTAACTTTGAATATAGTATCATTAAACGAGCTACTCTATTTGGCGTCCCTGTTCATTCACTATGAATTTGGCTTAGTTAAATTCAAGTTTTAATGGGATTGAAAGTGAGCTGTTGGACTTTAAGATCGGGAACAATCTTCCGTTTGACATTTCAGTCGAATTGTGTTTCGATAGATTTGGTCACATACTCGTGTCACGTTATAAAGCAAATAAATGTATTTTACAGGCAGTCAGTGAAAAACGACTATTTTCCACTTACCTAATAGCTCAGAGGCTAAAATTTACACTAGCAGTCACTCGGAGACTAACAGTCAAAAGTTTTCATTTTTTTTTGATCAAAGAAAACGGAAACGTTAATGGTTATTTCCGGCCTTATTGCAGGCAACAGGCCGATTTAACCCAAACCCAGACACACAAACCGAGATTTACGCGCGGTTTCCGGTTAAACTGACTGAGCTTGTCATTATACAGCATCACTCCGTCGTTTATGGTTGGAAAATTTTGGCGTTGTAGAAGCCCGTCATTCATTGGCCTTTTAACTCTTAACGTACTGTTTCACAAGTGCATGGAATATGCTGTCGGCGTTGGAAAACTTTACAAAAACGTTTCAAAGGTTTTGATTAACATGCATGCCAGCATTCAGTAGGTGAAAATTAACGAAAGATCGCGAATCACACAAACAAGCACCAAACAATGGCCAAAGATTTAAAAATAATACTGCCTGACTGTAAACCAATAAAAAAGGACAGAAGGCTTTCAAATTATTATTATGTTTTTTACAATTACTACATCTCGGAAATTCTGAAAATTCAGAAAACGTTAAACACCACCGTAACTGAGTAAAAGCAAGTTTATTCATACATATATGTATATATGATAAGGTGGAACGGCCAACAAAAGGGAGACCAGAACGGCAATTTCTGCCTTACAAGCAGTCATCACCAATTCATATCCAATAACCGGTGCGGATCACACTTGATACGAAACCGCGACATTTGGTCGTAGAGTGTAACAAGCACCCATTAAGGCACGGTAAAATGAATTAACAATGTTAGATTTTCATCAATCTGGCGAAGGAAGATGGAAGATCCATCGTTCACCTGGAGCTCACTACATGTCCCTCGCAGGCAGTCACAGAGCCACATGGGGAATATGAGGATAAGGTAAAGCTCAATGGCACAAAGGAACATACATGTTCCTTGCCGAAATCAGTGAACACATTGCTATTATACTTCCAATTTCCGATCAAAAACTGACAAAACAAAGGGCCCGTTGCACAATGGTAGATTGTTACACTCAACGACCGAAAGGTCATGGATTCATAACTTGGGTAAGCCACGGCTGGGAAGGGCTTTGACTGCCAAATGAGAGCGAATAATCCAGAGACGGCCACTCCAGTGAAAATTGTCTTTGTCGGTTCCTTGTTATCATCATATTCCCAAAATTTCAAAGTGACAGCCTGGGAGGACTCTGACGTAGGCTCCAGTAAAAAAGATCATACATGTTCCTTATCTGGAACGGTGAACACCTTACCATAATAATTTATAATCTCGATCAAAAAATGACAAAACAATGGGCTCGTTAATCAATTGTTGAGTATTGCAATCAATGATAAAATGGCGTGGGTTCGAATCCTGAGTGAGTTACACCTGGCAATGGGTATGACTGACAAATGACGGGTACTAAGCCAGAGGTGGGCAGTTCGGTTTAACTTCTCTTTGTCGGTTTCACTTTATCATCATATTCGATAAGTTACTAAGTGAATGCCTACGAGGGCTATTAAGTGAGATCCAGGAAACAACGGAACGCACAACCGGATCGGTGAGCACCTCCCTATTAAAATGCTTTTCCTCGATCGGAGACAGACAAAAGTGGGACTGTTGTGTCGCATTCAATGATTAAAGGTCACCTGTTATAACCTTGGGTTGCGACACACCTATAAATGGGCATGAATGGCTGCTGATGGCTAAAAGGCCAAAAATGGCCATACCGGTCTCCCTTGACCTTGTCGGTTTCACCTTATAATCATAAATCCCTAGGCGCCATGTGACTGCGTCTAAGGCTTCTACAGTGAGATCCAGGAAACAATGGAATATACATGTATCTAAGACGGATCAGGAAACAACTAACTAGCATACATCTTTTTTCGATCGCGTATCGACAAAAAGATGTGGGCCCATTGCACAAAGGTAGATTTCTGCACTCAAAGAATGAAGCTTCTGTGTTAAGTAATTGCGTGAGTCACACATGGGTATGACTAGCAGACGATGGTTAATAAGCCAGAAATGGCCATTCCGGTGTCAAATGTCTAAGTCGGTTCCACATTATCGTCATATTCCCCAAGTTGGCATGCGACTGACTGCAAGGACTCTGATGTGAGTTACGGTAAAAAGCGGATAAAACATGTTTATTATACGGATCGGTGAATATCTAAGTATCATAATTCATTATCTCGGTCGCAGACAGTCAAAACAAAGGAACCATGGCTCAATGGTAGAATTTTGCTATGAATCACTAGAGCTCGTGGGTTCGAATTTGCGTGCGTGATACCTGGGAATGAGTACTACTGGGTGATGACGGCTAATAAGACAGAAGTAGCCGTTCTGATCTCCATTGACGCTCTCAGTTCTACTGTATCATCATATTACTCGGGGTGCTATAGAAGGCATGCAAGGCATGAGCTCCAGGGCACAACGAAATATACATGACGTTATGCGACTGCCAGCGAGGCCACTGACGTGTGTTCCACGAAGTAATGGATGACAGGTTTTCCTTAGCCTGATCGGTGAGCATTTCACTATCATAATTCGTATTCCCGATGGCGAACGGACAATACAACGAGCCCTTGGCTAAATTGTAGATAGTCGCACTCAATAACCATAGGTCTCAGGGTAGAATATTGCGTGAGCCATACCTGGGAATGGGCATGACAGGCAGATTACGGGTCATAAGCCAGAAATGACAATTCCGTTCTACCTTGCCCCTTTGGTTCCATCTTATCATCATAGTTCCCAAGTTAGTTTGCGACTACCAGCGAGGACAATGGCGTGTGCTGCAGAAAACTGCGAAGCACACGTTTTCCTTTGACTGATCGGTGAAAAACCGCACCATCATAATTCATATTCACCATTCATCGTGACTGTGTCTCATTGGCAGCTTGCTTCACTTAATGACCAAAGTACGCGGATTCGAATCTTGCGTGAGGTGCACCTGGGATTGGAAAATTACGGGCTGCTTACGTCCGACCAATCAGAAATTGCCATTCCCTTCTTGCTTTCCCTACTGGTTCCATCTTATCAGCATACTCCCCAAGTTATTATGCGACTGCGATCGGGGCCTCCGACGTGCGCTCCACGAAAATACGGATCACACGTGTTCCTTAGACTGATCGGTGAACAACTCACGATCAAAGCTCAGGCTTTCGACTAAAAACGGATAAAACAGCGGCCCCGTGGCTTAATGGATGAATGTTGCACTGAATGAACGAAGTTCGCGGTTTCGAATCATGCGCGAAAGATGCATGGGATTGGGTATGTCTGGCTCATTACAGCTAATAAACCAGTAATGACAATTCCGTTCTCCCGTGTGTCTGTGGGATGCAATGTTTCATCGTATTTCCCAATTTTCTATGCCACGACATAAGAGGACTCTGAATTGAGCCGAAGAAAACAACGGATCATGCATGATCCTCAGCCGGATCAGTGAATATCTCACTATCATAATACAAATTAATGATCGCAGGCCGATATAAAAATGGGATCATGGCTCAAATGTTGCGCTTATTGACTAAAGTACGCGAATTGAAATCTTGCATGAGGCAGACGTGAGATTGGGCATGACTGGCTTTTGATATCTAATAAACCAGGAATGGTCATTGCGGTTTCCCTCGTCTCTGTGGGCTCCACCTTATCATCGTATTTCCCCATTTGCTATGCCATGGACTGAGACGGCTTTAAATTGAGGTCTACGAAACAACGGACTACGCCGGATCACTTAACAACTCACTTTCATAATTCGTAATACTGATTGCAAGCTGATATCAGAATGGGATCATGGCTCAATGCTAGAATGGTACACTTTATGACTAAAAATCGTGGATTTAAATCTTGCATGAGACACACATATGATTGTGCATTACTGACTGATGACGGGTAATGAGTCAGAAATGGCCATTGCGTTCTAACTTGCCTCTTCTGTTCCACCTTATCATCATACTCCGTAAGTTGGTAGGCGACTGACAACGAGGGCTCTGACATGTGCTCCAGGAAATAAGGCATCACACGTGTACCGAAGCCAGATTGCTTAACAACTAACTAGCATAATTGTCATTCCCGATTGCAAACCGATATAACAAAAAGATAGTGTCTCAATGGTTAGAATGTTGCACAGAATGACCAAATTTAGCGGAATTGCATATTTTGTGAGACGCACCATGGATGTGGTATGAATGGCTGATGACGACTGATAAGCCATAAATTGCCAATCCGTTCTCGCTTTCCCCAAGCGAACCCGCGAACTTTGGTCATTAAGTACGGCATTCTACCATTTAGCCACGGGGCGCTGTTTTGTCCGTTTGCGATAGGAAAATAGGAGTTAAGATAGTGAGTTGTTTGCCAGATCTGTCTAAGGAATACATGTGATCCGTTATTTTGTGGAGCATACGTCAGAGGCCCCACTGGCAGTCACATAACAGCCGGATCCATGAAAAATGAAATATCATAATTCCTATTCACATGGCAAACCGATATAACAACGGGACCGTGGCTCAGTGGTTAAAATGTTGCACAGAATGACTAAAGTTCTCCGATTCGAATCATTCGTGAGACCCACGGCGGAGGGGGTATGAATGGCTGATGATGACTGATAAGCCAGAGATTTTCATATAGTTCTCGTTTTTCTTCCTTTTTTCCATCTTATCATCACACTGCCCCAAGTTGTTGTGCGACTGTTGGTGGGGCCCCTGACGTGTGCTCCGCGAAGAAACAGATCACCCGTGTTCTTAAGACTGATTGGTTAACAACCCACTATCTTAATTCGGATTCCCGATTGCAAACGGACGAAACAGTGGCTCCGTGTTTAAATGGTAGACTGTTGGACTTAATAACCAAAGTTCGTGGGTTCATATCTTGCTCGAGGCACACACGAGATTGGGTATGTCTGGCTCATTACAGCTAATAAACCTGGAATGGCCATTCTGGTTAACCTTCTCTCTCCGGGTTCCACCGTATCATCTTTTTATTTCATAAGTTGCTATGCCACGCACTGAGAGGGGCTCTAAATCGAGCTCTAGGAAACAAGAGACAATGCTTGTTTCTCAGTCTGATCGGTAAACACCTCAATATCATTATTCTTATTACAAAATTGCAAAAATGATATAACAACGAGCAAATCACGCAATGGTAGATGGTTGCACTTAATAACTAATGGTTGTGGGATCAATTCTTACGTTAGCCACACCTGGGATTAAGTATGATTGGATGATGACGTCTAATGAACCACAAATGGCCATTCCGGTTTCCCTTGTATTTGCAGGTATAACGACTGCCAGCGAGGCCACTGACGTGTGCTCCACGAAGTAATGAATTACAGGTTTTCCTTAGAATGATCGGTACCACCTCGCTATCGTAATTCATATTTGCGATCGCAAGCTGATATAAGAATGGGATCATGGCTCAAGGGTAGAAATTTGCACTTAATGATCAAAGTTTGTGGCTTCGAATCTTGCGTGTGACACACGGGAGATTGGTTATGAGTGGCGAATGGCAGCTAATAAATCAGGAATGACTATTCTGCTTTCCCTTGTCTCAGTGGCTTCCAGCGCATTATCGTATTTCCCAAGTTGCTTTGCCACAGCCTGAGAGAGCTGTGAATTGAGCTCTAGGAAACAACAGACCATGCACGTTCTTCAGTCTGATCCGTAAACACCTCACTATAATTATTCCTCATAACAGCTTGCAAAGTGACAAAAAAACGAGCACCTCAGTCAATGGTAGATTGTTGCACTTAATGATTAATGGTTAGGGATCGAATCTAAAGTTAGACACACCTGGGATTGAGTTTGTCTGGCTAATTTTAGCTAATAAAACCAGGAATGGCAATTCCGTTCTCTGTTATCTCAGTGGGTACCACCATATCATCTTATTTCCCAAGTTGCTATGTGACTGACAGCGCTGCCTCTAACGTGTGCTCCACGAAAATACGGATCACGTGTTCCATCGACTGATCGGTGACAAAATCACTATCATAGTTCATATTCACGATTGCAAGCTGATATAAGAACGGGATCATGGCTCAATGGTAGAAAGTTGCACTTAATGACCCAAGTTCGCGGATTCGAATCTTGCGTGAGACACAAGCGTGATAAGGTATGACTAGCTAATGACAACTAATAAACTAGGGACGACAATTCCGTTCTCCCTTATCTCAGTGGGTTCTACCGTATCATCTATTTCCCAAGTTGCTATATCACGGCTGAAGAGGGCTCTGAATTGAGATCAAGGAAGCAACGGGCCGTGCATTTTCCTCAGCCTGATCGGTAAACACCGCACTATCATTAGTCCTTTTACACATTGAAAAGCAACAAAACAATGAGCACATCACTCAATGGTAGATTTTTGCACCTAATGACGGATGGACGTTGACGCGAATCTTGCGTAAGACGCACGTTACATTGGGTATGACTCTCAAGTGACAGCTAATAAACCAGGACAGGCCATTCCAGTTTTCCTTGTCTCTGTGGCTTCCATCGTATCATCTTATTTCCCAAATTGCTATTCCACGGCCGGGGAGGGCTCTGAATTGAGCTTTAGGAAACAATGGACCGTGCATGCTCCTCAGCCTGATCGATAAACACCTCACTACCATTAGTCCTATTACAGATCGCAAAACCGAAAAACAACGAGCCCATTCCATAATGGTAGATAGATGCACTTAATGATCGATGGTCGTGGAACCGAATCTTACTTTAGCCACACCTTGGATTTGGGTATGACTGGCTAATGACTTTTAATAAGCCACAAATGGCCATTCAGAAACAAGGGACCACACGTGGTCCTTAGCCGGATCGCTGAACAACTCACTTTCGTAATTCATATTCCCGATCGCAAGCTGATATAAGAAAGGGATCGTGGCTCAATGCTAGAATATTTCACTTAATGACTAAAGTTCCCGGATTCGAATCTTGCATGAGAATCATGTGAGATTGTGTATGACTGGCTGATGACGGGTAATAAATCAGAAATGGCCATTCCGTTCTACCTTGCCTCTTCCGTTCCACCTTATCTTCATACTCCCCAAGTTTTTATGCGAATGCCAGCGGGCCCTCTGATGTTTGCTCCACGAAAAAAATGATCACATGTGTTCATTAGAATGATTGGTGAACGATACCTATCATTATTCATTTTCCCGATCGCAAACTGATATAAGAACGGGATCTTGGCTCAATGGAAGAAAGTTTTACTTAATGACCAAAGTTCATGGATTCGAATCTTGCGTGAGACACACGTGAGACTGGGTATGACCTTTGCTGAACGTCACTTTGCGACCGCCTACGAGGGCTATAAGCTGATCGCTTAACCGTACACAATCATCATACTCCTGATCGCAACCGGAAAAATGAAGGGGCCTGTGGCTCAATGACAGAGCAATGGACTCACTTACCAAAGGTTGCGGGTTCAAACCCCAGGTGTGCACACTGGGATATTCTGAACATGTATGTGTCGTTGTGCCCTGAAGCTCAATTAATAGCCTTCGCTGGTGATCCCAAAGCGAATTTAAGGTAAGTTGATTAAATTGAACCGACCAAGACACGGGAAACCGGAATGTCCGTTTATGGCTTACTAGCTATCATCAAATACTCCTACCCAATCCGAAGAGTTGACTACGAGGGATACGAACCCGTGACTTTTGGTAATTGAGTCGATCGCTCTGCATTGAGCTACGGGACCCATTGTTTTGTTTGCTGCAATTGGAGTTACTATGATAGTGTGCGGCTTGCCAGTCTGGTTAAAGAAAATGTATGTTCCGTTGTGCCCTGTAGCTCAATATCAATTTAGCGACCTGGCCATGGCCATTTCTCTTTACTAGCCATCATCAGCTAGTCCTACAGGCTCCCAAGTGTGGACCAACTTGAATTCAAATCCGCGACACTTGGTAATTGAGTCGAATTCTCTACCATTGAGCAACGGGCCTTTTTGGTCTGATAGTGTGCGCCTCACCAATGTGGAGCATATGATGATAAAGTGGACCAGACAAAGAGAAAGGAGTCTGGGATGGCCATTTCTGGCTTATTAGCCTTCATCAGGCAGTCATACCCAAACCCGTATGTGTACCAGCTGATTTTGAACCCGCGCCCTTTAGAAATTGTTTCGAACGTTCCTCCTTTGAGCCTTTGCCCCATTTTTTGTCGGATGCAGTCGGCAATGCGATGATAGTGTTCGGCTGACCGATCTGCTTAAGGAAAGTATATGTTACATAGTTACATTACCCGCAAACTTTGGTAATTGATTCGAACGCTCTTCCATTGAGCCACGGGCTCGTTTTTGTTGGTTGTGATCGGGTATAGGATGACATTATGTTGCTCACCGATCTGCTTAAGGAACATGGATGTTCCGTTGTGCCCTGGTGCTCAGACTAGAGCCCTCGCAGGTGGTCACATAGCGACTTGCAGCATATGCTGATAAATTTAAACCGACAAAGACAAAGGAGTCCGTAATTACCATTTTTGGTTTATTAGCCATCATCAGCCAGTCATACCCAATCGCGTGTGTGGATCAGCTTAATTCAAACACGCGCCCTTTAAAAATTGAGTAGAAACATTCTTCCTTTGAGGCACGGGCCGGTTGTTTCCTTCGGATGCTGTCAGCAATACGATGATACCGTGCGGCTCACCGATCTGCTTAGGGAACATGTTTATTTCGTTTGTGCCCTGGATATCACTTTAGAGCCCTCACAGGCGTCCGCATAGTGATTTGAAGTATCGGTTTATAAATTGGAACCGACAAAGGCAATTGAGACTGGAATGGTCCTTTCTGGTTTATAAACCGTCCTCATCCAGTCATACCTATCCCAAGTGTGCAGCACTTGGTATTTAAACCAGCGATATTACTTTTTTCAGTAGAACGCTCTTCCGTTGAGCAATGTGCTTGTTGTTTTTTGGACGCATTCTGGAGTATGATTATGGTGTGCGGGTCACCAATCTGCTTAAGGAACGCTCAATTAAATTACTCCCTGCATATCACTTAAGGACATTCGCTGGCGTTCGCATAGCAAAGTGTAACATATATCAATAAAGTAATCCATAAAAGACAAGGGAGACCTGAATTGCAATTTCTGGCTTATGAGCTGTCATCAGCCAGTCATAATCAATCCCAAATTGGGACCACCTGGGTTTCGATCCCGCGATATTTGGTAGTTGAGAAAAAGTATCTGCAAATGAGCATCGGGCACGCGCTTCTGTCGGATGAAATTTAGGAATAATATGGTAGAGCGGCTAGCCGATGTGCTTTATGATCATGTATTTTCCGCTGGGCCCTGGAGTTCAAAGGCAGTCGCATAGCGACGTGTAGCATATGTTGATAATTTGGAACCGACAAATACAAGAGAGACCGGAATGGCCATTTCTGGCTTATTAGCCGTCATCAGCCAGTCATACCCAATCCCAAGTGTGGAACACCTGGGATTCGAACCCGCGACCTTTGGTATTTGAGTCGAACGCTCTACCATTGAGCCATGGGCTCGTTGCTTTGTCGGTTGCGATCGGGAATATGATGATAGTGTGTGGCTCACCGATCTGCTTAAGGAACATTTACGTTCCGTTGTGCCCTGGAACTCAAACTAGAGTACTCACAGGCGGCCGCATAGGGCCATGTAGCATATGTTTATAATGTGGAACCGAAACACATAAGGGAGACTGGAGGGGCTATTTCTGGCTTATAAGCCATCATCAGCCAGTCATACATAGTCCCTAGTGGGGACCAGCTGGGATTCGAACAGGTGTCCTTCGGTAATTGCGTCGAACGATCTACCATTGAACCAAGAGTCCGTTGTTTTTTTCCGATGCATTTGGGAATATGATGATAATGTGCTCGTCAAAAAAATACTAAAGGAAAAATTATGTTTCTTTGTGCCCTGTAGTTCACTTTAGACCCCTCACAGGCGGTTATATATAGATTGTATCAGACAGTCAAACCCAATCCAAAGTTTGGAGCACCTACTATTCGAACCCGCGAAATTTGGTCATTAAGTGGAACGCTCTATCACTGATCCATGAGCCCATGGTTTCATCGGTTGCGATTGGTAATAGGATGAGAGTGTGTGGCTCACCGATTTACTTAAGGAACATGTAAGTTCCGTTGTGCCCTTGATGTCATCTGAGAGCCCTCGCAGGAGGTCATACAGCAACCTGTAGAATATGTTGATAAAGTGGATCCGATAAAGATGAGGGAGACCAGAATGGCCAATTCTTGCTTATACTCAGTCACCAGCCTGTCTTCGCTATAGGACCGCCTGCAATTGCTCTAAAGTGTTCTACAGGGCACAATGGAACATCCATTTTCCTTAAACAAATGGTTAAGCTGCACACTATCATCGTATTCTCGACTGCATCGACTGGCAAGTGGCTTGATGGAAGTACGCAAGATTTTGAAACCCAGGCGGTCCACATTTAAGATTGCGTATTACTGGCTGATGAAGTCTTATTAGCCATAAATGGTCATTCCGGTCTCCCTTGTCTTTGTCGGATCCACTTTATCCACATATGCTACAAGTCTGCATCAGAGCGACGGTGAGGGCTCTAAAGTGATATACAGGACATAGCGGAACATACAGGTTTCTTAAGCAGATCGGTATGCTTCACACTATTATCGTATTCCTGACTGTATCCGGCAAAATAACGGGCCCCTGGCTCACTGGAAGATCGGTCTATTAAATTACCGAAAGGTCGCGGGTTCATATCCCATTTGGTCCACACTTGGGATTGGATATGACTGGCTGTCTTTGGCCAGAAATGGACACAACGAACTCACTGGTCTTCGTTGGTTCCACTTGATCAACATATGCTACACGTCGCTATGCGACCGCCTGCGAGGGCCCTAAAAATACCTCCAGTGCAAAGTGGCACATGCATGTTATTTAAGCAGATCGTTTAGCCGCACACTATCATCATATTCCCGATTGCATCAGACAAACAATGGGCTTATGGTTCAATGGTAGAGCGTTCGACTCAATTACCAAAGGTGCGGATTTGAATCCCAGGTGGTCTACACTTGGGATTGGGTATGACTGGCTGATGACGGCTTATAAGCCAGAAATTGGCATTCCAGTCTCCTTTGTCTTTGTCGGTTCCACATTATCAACATATGCTACACGTCGCTATGCGACCGCCTGTGAGGGCTCGGAAGGGGGTTACAGGGTAGAACGGAACATATATGTTCCATAAGTCAATTGGTAAGCCACTCACGATCATTATTTCCTAGATTGCATAATGCAAAATAGCAGGCCCGTTGCTCAAATTTAGAAATTTCGGTTCATTAAATAAATGTTGCGGATACGAATCCCAGGTGGTTCACACCTACGATTGGGTATTAATGGCTGATGTCGTCTAATAAGCCGAAAAATGGACATGCCGGTTTCTCTTGCATTTGTTAGCTCCATTTTATCAAAATATGCTACAGGTCGTCGGGGGCTCTAACTTAAGCTATAAAGGCACAAAGATAGGTACATGTTCCTTAAGGAGATCGGCGAGACGCAAACTAGCATCAAATGCACGACTGCATTCTTCAAATCAACGGGCCCGTAATTCAATGGTAGAACGTTCGTTTCAATTACCAAATTTCGCGGTTTCAAGTACAAAGCGATGCACACTTTGGATTACTATGACTGGCTGATGACAGTAAATAATGCAGAAATGGACATTCCGGTCTACCTTGTCATTGTCGGTTTGACCTTATCAACATATGCCACACGTTGCTGTGCGAGGGACCTAAAGAGACCTCCAGGGCACAGCGACACATTAATTTACTTAAGCAGATCGACGAGCTGCACTGTGCCATCATATTTCCAATTGTGTCTGACAAACCAACGGGACCGTGGCTCAATGGAACAAAGATCGGTTCCTTTAACAATGTTCACAGTTTCGAAACCCAGGTTGTCCACACATGGGATTGAATTTGACTGGCTGTTCCACATATGCTACAGGTCTGCCTCAGAGCGACGGTGAGGGCTCTAAAGTGATATACAGGACATAGTGGAGCATACAGGTTCACACATGCAGTTCCATTGAGCTGCACAGCTGGTTACTGCACTGTGTCATCATATTTCCAATTGTGTCTGACAAACCAACGGGACCGTGGCTCAATGGAACAAAGATCGGTTCCTTTAACAATGTTCACAGTTTCGAAACCCAGGTTGTCCACACATGGGATTGAATTTGACTGGCTGATGATGGCACATATGTCAAATATGTACGTTCCGGTCTCCCTTGCGTTTTTTCGGATCCACTAGATCAACACATGCTACCTGTCACTATGCAACAGCCTGCGGGGCTCAAAGGAGAGCTCCACGGCCAGGAGCCAAGTATATGTTCTTAAACCAGATCAGTAAGCCAATCAGTATCATCATTTCCAGATTGTATCCTTCAAAACAATAGGCCTGTTGCTCAATTTTAGAAAGTTCGGTTTATTAAATTAATGTCGCGGGTACGAATTCCAGGTGGATCACACCTGGGACTGGGTATGAATGGCTGATGTCGGCTAATAAGCGGGAAATGACCATTCCGGTTTCCCTTCCCTTTGTCTGCTCCACTTTATAAAAATATTCTAAAGGCTACTATGTGAGCGTCTGCGGGGGCTCTAACTCAAGCTGTAAGGCACAAAGGTACGTACGTGTTCTTTAAGGCGATCGGTGAGCCGCACACTATCATCATATTCCTGAAAGCATCCGACAAAACAACGGGACCGTGGCTCAAATGTAGAACGTTCGAATTAATAACCAGATGTCATGGGTTCGATTTCCATGGGGTACACACTTGTGTCTGGATATGACTGGCTGGTGACGGACATATAAGCCATAAATGGCCTTTATGTTGTACGTAATCTGTGTCGGACACTGGTTATCAACATGTGGTACACGTCGCTAGATGACTGTCTGCGAGTGGTGTTAAGTAAACTGCAGGGCACAACGGATCATATATATTCTTAGGGCAGATCAGTGAGTCGCAAACTATTATCAAATTCTCGATAGCATCAGACAAAGCAGTGCGCTGGTGGCTCAATGTTGGAGCTTTCGACTCAATTACTAAGAGACACGGGTTCGAATGACAGGAGAGCTGCACATGAGATTGGGTTTAACTGGCTGATGACGGCAAATGATCCAGAAATGACTGCTCCGGTCTCAATTGTATTGTTCGAAACCACTTTAGAAAACACATGCTCCACTTCGCTATGCGACCGCCTCTAAAGTGAGCTACTGGTCACAATGGAGTATCCATGTTAGTTAAGTGGATAGGTTAGACGCACTCTAGCGTCATATTCCCGATTGCATCCGACAAAACTGCGTGTTCGTGGCTCAATTTTAGAAGGTTTGGTTCATTAACTAAATGTCGCAGGTATGAATCCCAGGTGGTTCACACCTGGGATTGGGTATGAATGGCTGATGTCAGCTTATAAGTGGGAAATGGCCATTCCGGATTCGCTTCCCCTTGTCACCTCCACTTAATTAAACTATTCTTAAGAGAACTATGCTACCGTCAGAGCTCCAGGGCCCAGAGCCAAATGCATGATCTTTAAGGATATCGGTAAGCCACACACTATCATCATATTCCTGAAAGCATCCGACAGAACAACAGGACCGTGGCTTAATGGTAGAACGTACGAATAAATTATCAATGGTCATGGGTTCAAATTCCAGGGGAACACACTTGTGTCTGGATATGACTGGCTGATGACGGGCTAATAAACCAGAAATGGCCATTCCGTTCTCCGTAATCTTTGTCAGACCCAGGTTATCAACACGTGGTACTCGTAGCTAGATGACTGCCTGGGAGTCGTGTTAAGTAAGCTGCAGGGCACAACGGATCATACATGTTCCTAAAGCAGATCGTTGAGTCGCACACTATTATAGAATTCTCGATAGCATCAGACAAAGCAATGGGCTGGTGGCTCACTGCTGGAGCTTTCGACTTAATTAGTTAAGATCACGGGTTCGAGTCCCAGAAGATCTGCTCATGGGATTGGGTTTATCTGGCTGATGACGGCCAATAATCCAGAAATGACCACTCCGGTCTCCATTGTCTCTCGGTATACCTTTATCGTCATATGCTCCACGTCACAATGCGACTGCCTCTAAAGTGAGCTCCTGAGCACATGGGATCACACATGTTATTTAAGCGTCATATTCCCGATTTCATCCGAAAAACTACAGGCCCGTGCCTCAATTTAAGAAGGTGCGTTTCATTCACTTATTATCGCGGGTATGAATCGCAGGTGGTTCGCACCTGGGATTGGGTATGAATGGCTGCTGCCAGCTAATAAACGGGAAATGACCATTCCGGTTTCCCTTCCCTTTGTCTGCTCCACTTTATCAAAATATTCTAAAGGTAACTATGCAACCGTCTGTGGGAGCTCTAACTTGAGCTAAAAGGCACAAACGTACGTACGTGTTCCTTAAGGAAATCGGTGAGTCGCACACTATCATCATATGACCAACTGCATCTGACAAATCAACGGGCCTGTGGTTCAATTGTAGAACTTTTGTTTCAATTGCCAAATCTCGCAGGTGGTTGCATTGTGACTTGTAGTATATGTTGACATAGTGGAACTGACAAATTACAAGGGAGGCCAGAATGTCCATATCTGACATATTTGCCATCATCAGCCAGCCAACTCCAATCCCGTGTAACTACAACATGGGAAATGAATTCGCGAACTTTGTTACTTGAACCGATCGTTGTTCCATTGAGCCACGGGCCCGTTGGTTCGTCAGATGCAATCGGTATATGATGATAATGTGCGGCTCGTCAATCTGCTTAAGAAATAGTATGTTACGCTGTGCCCTTGGGGTCACTAAAGGTCCCTCGCAGGCAGTCACATAGCAACATGCAGCATATGTTGATGCAGTCGAACTGACAATGACAAGAGATACCGGAATGTTCATTTCTGGACTACTTACCGTCATTTGCCAATCATACTTAAACCAGTGTGTGAAGCACCTGGTCTTTGAAACCAGGATATTTGATAATTGGAACGAATGTTCTTCCCATGAACCAGGCACAATTAATTAGTAGAGGATTTTGGCAGATTTAAATAATTCCTTTGACTCTTTTGCGAAATATCGGCGGTTTCATATCCCCCGAGGCCGCCGATATTTTCACAAGTGGGTCAAAGGAATTATTCAAATCTGCTAAAATCCTCCATTAATTACCAGATCGCCGTTTCGAATCCCAGGTTGTGCAAACGTAGGATTGGGTATGAATGGCTTCTAAGGTAGAAATGGGCATCCCTTGTCTTTGTCGACTTCAATTTAACAACATATGTGAAACGCTTTTAAGTGAAAACCTGCGAGGTATCAAAAGTGAGATTCAGGGCTCAACGGAACATACATACTCCTTAAGCAGATCGTTGCGCTACACGTTATCATCATATTCACAATTGCATCCAAAAATTACAACGAGTCCTTAGCTGAATAGTAGAGCGTGAGACACAATTAATAAAGACCGCTTGTTCGAATCCCAGGTGGTCAACGCTTGTGTTTGGGAATGACTGCCTGATGACGATTAATAAATAAGAAATGGCAATTCCGGTCTCCCTGTCATTGTCAGCTCAACCTGTTCAATATATGCTACATGTCTCTATGGGACCGCCTGCGATTTCTCTAAAGTAAGCTCCGGGGAACAACGGAACATACTTGTTCCTTTAGCAGATCGGTGAACCGCACTGTAATTACATGTATATATATAGGAATAGCCGCACACCAATCTAGTGGCAGCACAAAGCATAAAAGATACGCAGAATAAGCCCGAAACAGACTGTATTAATCTACCCCTGGGACCGACTCGTTGCTGTGCCACACAGCAGCAGAAACATCGGCGAAAACACGTGTCTGGGCTTTTAGCTAGTATCTATGTCGGAAGTACGGTATAACGTCTTTGCCGTATAAGATTCATACTACTTGTAGTACTACTTGTTTGTAGAATGGGCATTACGTGGTTATTCCACAGTGGTTGATTGTCTTCGACCCAAATGTTCATTGAAATTTCGGGTCTGACCCTAAAAGTCATGTCCGAAGCACCTGACTCCATGTCCTGCACTTAATAATTTCAGAAATTATTTACCCGATTATTCTCTGGAGTCCATATACCAGAAACCGCATAGAGAACGCTGGGGGACCCACTGAGGAGCCGAACCCCTCGTTGCTGTGCCACACAGCAGCAGAAACATCGGCGAAACACGTGTCTGGGCTTTTAGCTAGTATCTATGTCGGAAGTACGGTATAACGTCTTTGCCGTATAAGATTCATACTACTTGTAGTACTACTTGTTTGTAGAATGGGCATTACGTGGTTATTCCACAGTGGTTGATTGTCTTCGACCCAAATGTTCATTGAAATTTCGGGTCTGACCCTAAAAAGTCATGTCCGAAGCACCTGACTCCATGTTCTGCACTTAATAATTTCAGAAATTATTTACCCCGATTATTCTCTGGAGTCCATATACCAGAAACCGCATAGAGAACGCTGGGGGACCCACTGAGGAGCCGAACCCCTCGTTGCTGTGCCACACAGCAGCAGAAACATCGGCGAAACACGTGTCTGGGCTTTTTAGCTAGTATCTATGTCGGAAGTACGGTATAACGTCTTTGCCGTATAAGATTCATACTACTTGTAGTACTACTTGTTTTGTAGAATGGGCATTACGTGGTTATTCCACAGTGGTTGATTGTCTTCGACCCAAATGTTCATTGAAATTTCGGGTCTGACCCTAAAAAGTCATGTCCGAAGCACCTGACTCCATGTCCTGCACTTAATAATTTCAGAAATTATTTACCCCGATTATTCTCTGGAGTCCATATACCAGAAACCGCATAGAGAACGCTGGGGGACCCACTGAGGAGCCGAACCCCTCGTTGCTGTGCCACACAGCAGCAGAAACATCGGCGAAACACGTGTCTGGGCTTTTTAGCTAGTATCTATGTCGGAAGTACGGTATAACGTCTTTGCCGTATAAGATTCATACTACTTGTAGTACTACTTGTTTGTAGAATGGGCATTACGTGGTTATTCCACAGTGGTTGATTGTCTTCGACCCAAATGTTCATTGAAATTTCGGGTCTGACCCTAAAAAGTCATGTCCGAAGCACCTGACTCCATGTCCTGCACTTAATAATTTCAGAAATTATTTACCCGATTATTCTCTGGAGTCCATATACCAGAAACCGCATAGAGAACGCTGGGGGACCCACTGAGGAGCCGAACCCCTCGTTGCTGTGCCACACAGCAGCAGAAACATCGGCGAAAACACGTGTCTGGGCTTTTAGCTAGTATCTATGTCGGAAGTACGGTATAACGTCTTTGCCATATAAGATTCATACTACTTGTAGTACTACTTGTTTGTAGAATGGGCATTACGTGGTTATTCCACAGTGGTTGATTGTCTTCGACCCAAATGTTCATTGAAATTTCGGGTCTGATCCTAAAAGTCATATCCGAAGCACCTGACTCCATGTCCTGCACTTAATAATTTCAGAAATTATTTACCCCGATTATTCTCTGGAGTCCATATACCAGAAACCGCATAGAGAACGCTGGGGGACCCACTGAGGAGCCGAACCCCTCGTTGCTGTGCCACACAGCAGCAGAAACATCGGCGAAACACGTGTCTGGGCTTTTAGCTAGTATCTATGTCGGAAGTACGGTATAACGTCTTTGCCATATAAGATTCATACTACTTGTAGTACTACTTGTTTTGTAGAATGGGCATTACGTGGTTATTCCACAGTGGTTGATTGTCTTCGACCCAAATGTTCATTGAAATTTCGGGTCTGACCCTAAAAAGTCATGTCCGAAGCACCTGACTCCATGTCCTGCACTTAATAATTTCAGAAATTATTTACCCGATTATTCTCTGGAGTCCATATACCAGAAACCGCATAGAGAACGCTGGGGGACCCACTGAGGAGCCGAACCCCTCGTTGCTGTGTCACACAGCAGCAGAAACATCGGCGAAACACGTGTCTGGGCTTTTAGCTAGTATCTATGTCGGAAGTACGGTATAACGTCTTTGCCGTATAAGATTCATACTACTTGTAGTACTACTTGTTTGTAGAATGGGCATTACGTGGTTATTCCACAGTGGTTGATTGTCTTCGACCCAAATGTTCATTGAAATTTCGGGTCTGACCCTAAAAAGTCATGTCCGAAGCACCTGACTCCATGTCCTGCACTTAATAATTTCAGAAATTATTTACCCGATTATTCTCTGGAGTCCATATACCAGAAACCGCATAGAGAACGCTGGGGGACCCACTGAGGAGCCGAACCCCTCGTTGCTGTGTCACACAGCAGCAGAAACATCGGCGAAACACGTGTCTGGGCTTTTAGCTAGTATCTATGTCGGAAGTACGGTATAACGTCTTTGCCGTATAAGATTCATACTACTTGTAGTACTACTTGTTTGTAGAATGGGCATTACGTGGTTATTCCACAGTGGTTGATTGTCTTCGACCCAAATGTTCATTGAAATTTCGGGTCTGACCCTAAAAAGTCATGTCCGAAGCACCTGACTCCATGTCCTGCACTTAATAATTTCAGAAATTATTTACCCCGATTATTCTCTGGAGTCCATATACCAGAAACCGCATAGAGAACGCTGGGGGACCCACTGAGGAGCCGAACCCCTCGTTGCTGTGTCACACAGCAGCAGAAACATCGGCGAAACACGTGTCTGGGCTTTTAGCTAGTATCTATGTCGGAAGTACGGTATAACGTCTTTGCCATATAAGATTCATACTACTTGTAGTACTACTTGTTTGTAGAATGGGCATTACGTGGTTATTCCACAGTGGTTGATTGTCTTCGACCCAAATGTTCATTGAAATTTCGGGTCTGACCCTAAAAAGTCATGTCCGAAGCACCTGACTCCATGTCCTGCACTTAATAATTTCAGAAATTATTTACCCGATTATTCTCTGGAGTCCATATACCAGAAACCGCATAGAGAACGCTGGGGGACCCACTGAGGAGCCGAACCCCTCGTTGCTGTGTCACACAGCAGCAGAAACATCAGCGAAACACGTGTCTGGGCTTTTAGCTAGTATCTATGTCGGAAGTACGGTATAACGTCTTTGCCATATAAGATTCATACTACTTGTAGTACTACTTGTTTGTAGAATGGGCATTACGTGGTTATTCCACAGTGGTTGATTGTCTTCGACCCAAATGTTCATTGAAATTTCGGGTCTGACCCTAAAAAGTCATGTCCGAAGCACCTGACTCCATGTCCTGCACTTAATAATTTCAGAAATTATTTACCCGATTATTCTCTGGAGTCCATATACCAGAAACCGCATAGAGAACGCTGGGGGACCCACTGAGGAGCCGAACCCCTCGTTGCTGTGTCACACAGCAGCAGAAACATCGGCGAAACACGTGTCTGGGCTTTTAGCTAGTATCTATGTCGGAAGTACGGTATAACGTCTTTGCCATATAAGATTCATACTACTTGTAGTACTACTTGTTTTTAGAATGGGCATTACGTGGTTATTCCACAGTGGTTGATTGTCTTCGACCCAAATGTTCATTGAAATTTCGGGTCTGACCCTAAAAAGTCATGTCCGAAGCACCTGACTCCATGTCCTGCACTTAATAATTTCAGAAATTATTTACCCGATTATTCTCTGGAGTCCATATACCAGAAACCGCATAGAGAACGCTGGGGGACCCACTGAGGAGCCGAACCCCTCGTTGCTGTGTCACACAGCAGCAGAAACATCGGCGAAACACGTGTCTGGGCTTTTAGCTAGTATCTATGTCGGAAGTACGGTATAACGTCTTTGCCATATAAGATTCATACTACTTGTAGTACTACTTGTTTGTAGAATGGGCATTACGTGGTTATTCCACAGTGGTTGATTGTCTTCGACCCAAATGTTCATTGAAATTTCGGGTCTGACCCTAAAAAGTCATGTCCGAAGCACCTGACTCCATGTCCTGCACTTAATAATTTCAGAAATTATTTACCCGATTATTCTCTGGAGTCCATATACCAGAAACCGCATAGAGAACGCTGGGGGACCCACTGAGGAGCCGAACCCCTCGTTGCTGTGTCACACAGCAGCAGAAACATCGGCGAAACACGTGTCTGGGCTTTTAGCTAGTATCTATGTCGGAAGTACGGTATAACGTCTTTGCCATATAAGATTCATACTACTTGTAGTACTACTTGTTTGTAGAATGGGCATTACGTGGTTATTCCACAGTGGTTGATTGTCTTCGACCCAAATGTTCATTGAAATTTCGGGTCTGACCCTAAAAAGTCATGTCCGAAGCACCTGACTCCATGTCCTGCACTTAATAATTTCAGAAATTATTTACCCGATTATTCTCTGGAGTCCATATACCAGAAACCGCATAGAGAACGCTGGGGGACCCACTGAGGAGCCGAACCCCTCGTTGCTGTGTCACACAGCAGCAGAAACATCGGCGAAACACGTGTCTGGGCTTTTAGCTAGTATCTATGTCGGAAGTACGGTATAACGTCTTTGCCATATAAGATTCATACTACTTGTAGTACTACTTGTTTGTAGAATGGGCATTACGTGGTTATTCCACAGTGGTTGATTGTCTTCGACCCAAATGTTCATTGAAATTTCGGGTCTGACCCTAAAAGTCATGTCCGAAGCACCTGACTCCATGTCCTGCACTTAATAATTTCAGAAATTATTTACCCGATTATTCTCTGGAGTCCATATACCAGAAACCGCATAGAGAACGCTGGGGGACCCACTGAGGAGCCGAACCCCTCGTTGCTGTGTCACACAGCAGCAGAAACATCGGCGAAACACGTGTCTGGGCTTTTAGCTAGTATCTATGTCGGAAGTACGGTATAACGTCTTTGCCATATAAGATTCATACTACTTGTAGTACTACTTGTTTGTAGAATGGGCATTACGTGGTTATTCCACAGTGGTTGATTGTCTTCGACCCAAATGTTCATTGAAATTTCGGGTCTGACCCTAAAAGTCATGTCCGAAGCACCTGACTCCATGTCCTGCACTTAATAATTTCAGAAATTATTTACCCGATTATTCTCTGGAGTCCATATACCAGAAACCGCATAGAGAACGCTGGGGGACCCACTGAGGAGCCGAACCCCTCGTTGCTGTGTCACACAGCAGCAGAAACATCGGCGAAACACGTGTCTGGGCTTTTTAGCTAGTATCTATGTCGGAAGTACGGTATAACGTCTTTGCCGTATAAGATTCATACTACTTGTAGTACTACTTGTTTGTAGAATGGGCATTACGTGGTTATTCCACAGTGGTTGATTGTCTTCGACCCAAATGTTCATTGAAATTTCGGGTCTGACCCTAAAAAGTCATGTCCGAAGCACCTGACTCCATGTCCTGAACTTAATAATTTCAGAAATTATTTACCCGATTATTCTCTGGAGTCCATATACCAGAAACCGCATAGAGAACGCTGGGGGACCCACTGAGGAGCCGAACCCCTCGTTGCTGTGCCACACAGCAGCAGAAACATCGGCGAAACACGTGTCTGGGCTTTTAGCTAGTATCTATGTCGGAAGTACGGTATAACGTCTTTGCCATATATATATATATATATATATATATATATATATATATATATATATATATATATATATATATAGTAATAGCCGCACACCAGTCTAGTGGCACCACAAAGCATAAAGGATACGCAGAATAAGCCCGAAACAGACAGTATTAATCTACCCAGATTCTCTGTCGTGTTTCCTCTCTGCCATGGGCCCGCTGTATTGTCGGTTGCGATCGGGAATATGAACTATGAAAGTGTGGTGTGCACCGATCTGGTTAAGGAACACTGATGTTCCGTTGTGCCTTGGAGCTTACTGTAGAGACCTCGCAGGCAGTCGCATAGCGACTTGAGATATATGTTGATAATATGGAACCGACAAATACAAGGGAGACCGGAATGGCCATTTCTGGCTTATTAGCCGTAATCAGCCAGTCATACCCAATACCAGGTGTGGATCACCCGGGATTCGAACATGCAACCTTTGGTCATTTAGTACAACATTCTACCATTGAGCCACGGGCCTGATGTTTTGTCGGTTGCGATCGCGGATATGGACTATGAAAGTGTGGTGTGCACCGATCTTGTTAAGGAAACCTGATGTTCAGCTGTGCCTTGGAGCTCATTGTACAGCCCTCGCAGCAGTCGCATTGCGACTTGAGATATATGTTGATAAGATGGAACCGACAAATACAAGGGAGACGGGAATGGCCATTTCTGGCTTATAAGCCGTCATCAGCCAGTCAAAACAAATCCCAGGTAAGGATCACCCGGGATTCGAACCCGCGACCTTTGGGAATTGAGTGCAACCATCTACCATTGAGACACGGGCCTGATGTTTTGTCGGTTGCGATCGCGGATATGGACTATGAAAGTGTGGTTTTCACCGATCTTGTTAAGGAAACCTGATGTTCCGCTGTGCCTTGGAGCTCATTGAACAGCCCTCGCAGCAGTCGCATAGCGACTTGAGATATATGTTGATAAGATGGAACCGACAAATACAAGGGAGACTGGAATGGCCATTTCTGGCTTATAAGCCGTCATCAGCCAGTCATATCGATTCCCAGGTGTGGATCGCCCGGGATTCAGACCCGCGACCTTTGGTCATTTAGTACAACATTCTACCATTGAGCCACGAGCCCGTTGTTTTGTCGGATGCGATCGGGAATATGGACTATGGAAGTGTGGTGTTCACCGATCTGGTTAAGGAACACTGATGATCCGCTGTGCCTTGGATCTTACTTTAGAGCCCTCGCGGGCAGTCGCATAGCGACTTGAGATATAGGTTGATGAGATGGAACCGACAAATACAAGGGAGCCTGGAATGGCCATTTCAGGCTTATTAGCCGTCATCAGCCAGTCATACCTAATCTCAGGTGTGGATCACCCGGATTCAAAACCACGAACTTTGGACATTGAGTGCAACACTCTACCATTGAGTCACGGGCCCGTTGTTTTGTCTGTTGCGATCGGAAATATGGACTATGAAATTGTGGTTTTCACTGATCTCGTTAAGGAACACTAATGATCCGCTGTCCTTGGATCTCACTTAAGAGCCCTCGCAGGCAGTCGCATAGCGACTTGAGATATATGTTGATGAGATGAAACCGACAAATACAAGGGAGCCTGGAATGGCCATTTCTGGCTTATTAGACGTCATTAGCCGGTCATAACCCAATGCCAGGTGTGGATCACTCGGGTTCTATCCCACGACCTTTGGTCATTGAGTGCAACACTCTACCATTGAGCAACGGACCCGTTGTTTTGTCGGTTGCGATCGGGAATATGGACTATGAAAGTGTGGTTTTAACCGATCTGGTTAAGAAACACTGATGTTCCGCTGTGCCTTAGAGCTAGCTTATGAGCCCTCGCGGGCAGTCGCATAGCGACTTGAGATATATGTTGATAAGATGGAACCATCAAATACAAGGGAGACCGGAATGGCCATTTCTGACTAATTAGCCGTCATCAGCCAGTCATACCCAATCCCAGGTTGGGATCACCAGGGATTCGAACCCGCAACCTTTGGTCATTGAATGCAACAATTTACCATTGAGCCACGGGCCCGTTGTTTTGTCGGTTGCGATCGGGAATATGGACTATGAAAGTGTGGTGTTCACCGATCTGGTTAAGGAACACTGATGTTCCGCTGTGCCTTGGAGCTCACTGTAGAGCCCTTGCAGCAATCGCATAGCGACATGAGATCTATGTTAATAATCTGGAACCGACAAATACAAGGGAGACCGGAATGGCCATTTCTGGCTTATAAGCCGTCATCAGCCAGTCATATCGATTCCCAGGTGTGGATCGCCCGGGATTCAGACCCGCGACCTTTGGTAATTTAGTACAACATTCTACCATTGAGCCACGGGCCTGATGTTTTGTCGGTTGCGATCGCTGATATGGACTATGAAAGTGTGGTGTTCACCGATCTTGTTAAGGAAACCTGATGTTCCGCTGTGCCTTGGAGCTCATTGTACAGCCCTCGCAGCAGTCGCATAGCGACTTGAGATATATGTTGATAAGATGGAACCGACAAATACAAGGGAGACGGGAATGGCCATTTCTGGCTTATTAGCCGTCATAAGCCAGTCAAAACCAATCCCAGGTAAGGATCACCCGGGATTCGAACCCGCGACCTTTGGGAATTGAGTGCAACCATCTACCATTGAGACACGGGCCTGATGTTTTGTCGGTTGCTATCGCGGATATGGACTATGAAAGTGTGGTGTTCACCGATCTTGTTAAGGAAACCTGATGTTCCGCTGTGCCTTGGAGCTCATTGTACAGCCCTCGCAGCAGTCGCATTGCGACTTGAGATATATGTTGATAAGATGGAACCGACAAATACAAGGGAGACTGGAATGGCCATTTCTGGCTTATAAGCCGTCATCAGCCAGTCATACCCAATATCAGGTGTGGATCACCCGGGTTCAGACCCGCGACCTTTGGTCATTTAGTACAACATTCTACCATTGAGCCACGAGCCCGTTGTTTTGTCGGATGCGATCGGGAATATGGACTATGAAAGTGTGGTGTTCACCGATCTGGTTAAGGAACACTGATGTTCCGCTGTGCCTTGCAGCTCACTTAAGAGCCCTCGTGAGCAGTCGCATAGCGACTTGAGATGTATGTTGATAAGATAGAACCGACAAATACAAGGGAGACCGGAATGGCCATTTCTGGCTTATAAGCCGTCATCAGCCAGTCATACCCAATCTCAGGTGTGGATCACCCGGGTTCAAACCCGCGACCTTTGGTCATTGAGGGCAACACTCTACCATTGAGTCACGGGCCTGTTGTTTTGTCTGGTTCGATCGGGAATATGGACTATGAAAATTGTGGTTTTCACCGATCTCGTTAAGGAACACTGATGATCCGCTGTCCTTGGATCTCACTTTAGAGCCCTGGCGGGCAGTCGCATAGCGACTTGAGATATAGGTTGATGAGATGGAACCGACAAATACAAGGGAGCCTGGAATGGCCATTTCAGGCTTATTAGCCGTCATCAGCCAGTCATACCTAATCTCAGGTGTGGATCACCCGGATTCAAAACCACGAACTTTGGACATTGAGTGCAACACTCTACCATTGAGTCACGGGCCCGTTGTTTGTTTTGTTGCGATCGGAAATATGGACTATGAAATTGCGGTTTTCACTGATCTCGTTAAGGAACACTAATGATCCGCTGTCCTTGGATCTCACTTAAGAGCCCTCGCAGGCAGTCGCATAGCGACTTGAGATATATGTTGATGAGATGAAACCGACAAATACAAGGGAGCCTGGAATGGCCATTTCTGGCTTATTAGCCGTCATCAGCCGGTCATACCCAATGCCAGGTGTGGATCAATCGGGTTCAAACCCACGACCTTTGGTCATTGAGTGCAACACTCTACCATTGAGCAACGGACCCGTGGTTTTGTCGGTTGCGATCGGGAATATGGACGGTGAAAGTGTGGTTTCACCGATCTGGTTAAGAAACACTGATGTTCCGCTGTGCCTTAGAGCTAGCTTATGAGCCTCGCGGGCAGTCGCATAGCGACTTGAGATATATGTTGATAAGATGGAACCATCAAATACAAGGGGAGACCGAATGGCCATTTCTGACTAATTAGACGTCATCAGCCAGTCATACCCAATCCCAGGTTGCGATCACCAGGATTCGAACCCGCAACCTTTGGTCATTGAATGCAACAATTTCACCATTGAGCCACGGGCCCGTTGTTTTGTCGGTTGCGATCGGGAATATGGACTACGAAAGTGTGGTGTTCACCGATCTTGTTAGGAAACACTGATGTTCCAGCTGTGCCTTGAGCTCACTTACAGCTCTCGTCAGCAGATAGCGACTTGAGATATATGTTGATAAGATGGAACCGACAAATACAAGGGAGACTCGGAATGGCCATTTCTGGCTTATAAGCCGTCATCAGCCAGTCATACCCGAATCCCAGGTGTGGATCGCCCGAATTCAGACCCGCGACCTTTGGTCATTGAGTGTAACACTCTACCATTGAGCCACGGGCCCGTTGTTTTGTCGGATGCGATCGGGAATATGGACTATGAAGTGTGGTGTTCACCGATCTGGTTAAGGAACACTGATGTTCCGCTGTGCCTTGGAGCTCACTTAAGAGCCCTCGTGAGCAGTCGCGTAGCGACTTGAGATATTTGTTGATAAGATGGAACCGACAAAGACAAGGGAGACCGGAATGGCCATTTCTGGCTTATAAGCCGTCATCAGCCAGTCATACCCAATCTCAGGTGTGGATCATCCGGGATTCGAACCCGCGACCTTTGGTCATTGAGTGCAACACTCTACCATTGGAGCCACGGGCCCGTTGTTTTGTCGTGTTGCGATCGGGAATATGGACTATGAAAGTGTGGTTTTCACTGATCTCGTTAAGGAACACTGATGATCCGCTGTGCCTTGGATCTCACTTTAGAGCTCCTCGCAGGCAGTCGCATAGCGACTTGAGATATATGTTGATAAGATGGAAACCGACAAAATACAAGGGAGACTGGAATGGCCATTTCTGGCTTATTAGCCGTCATCAGCCAGTCATACCCAATCCCAGGTGTGGATCAATCGGGATTCAAAACCCGCGACCTTTGGTCATTGAGTGCAACACTCTACCATTGAGCCACGGGCCCGTTGTTTTGTCGGTTGCGATCGGGAATATGGACTATGAAAGTGTGGTGTTTCACCGATCTGCTTAAGGAACACTGATGTTCCGCTGTGCCTTGGAGCTCACTGTAGAGACCTCGCGGGCAGTCGCACAGCGACTTGAGATATATGTTGATAAGATGGAACCATCAAATACAAGGGATACCGGAATGGCCATTTCTGACCAATAGCCGTCATCAGCCAGTCATACCCAATCCCAGGCTGTGGATCACCAGGGATTCGAACCCGCAACCTTTGGTCATTGAGTGCAACACTTTACCATTGAGCCACGGGCCCGTTGTTTTGTCGGTTGCGATCGGGAATATGGACTATGAAAGTGTGGTGTTCACCGATCTGGTTAAGGAACACTGATGTTCCGCTGTGCCTTGGAGCTCACTGCAGAGCCCTTGCAGCAATCGCATAGCGACATGAGATCTATGTTAATAATCTGGAACCGACAAATACAAGGGAGACCGGAATGGCCATTTCTGGCTTATAAGCCGTCATCAGCCAGTCATACTGAATCCCAGGTGTGGATCACCCGGGATTCAAACCCGCGACCTTTGGTCATTGAGTGCAACACTCTACCATTGAGCAACGGGCCCGTTGTTTTGTTGGTTGCGATTGGGAATAGGGACTATGAAAATGTGGTTTTCACCGATCTGGTTAAGGAACACTGATGTTCTGCTGTGCCTTGGAGCTCTTTTTAGAGCACTCGCGGGCAGGCGCATAGCGACTTGAGATAAATAGTGATAAGATGGAACTGACAAACACAAGGGAGACCGGAATAGCCATTTCTGGCTTATTAGCCGTCGTCATCCAGTCATACCGTATCCCAGGTGGGGATCACGCGGGATTTGAACCCGCGACCTTTGGTCATTGAGGGCAACACGCTACCATTGAGTAACGGGCCCGCTGTATTGTTTGTTACGATCGGGAATATGGACTATGAAAGTGTGGTGTTCACCGATCTGGTTAAGGAACACTGATGTTCCGCTGTGCCTTGGAGCTCTTTTTAGAGCACTCGCGGGCAGGCGCATAGCGACTTGAGATAAATGTTAATAAGATGGAACCGACAAATACAAGGGAGACCGGAATGGCCATTTCTGGCTTATTAGCCGTCATCAGCCAGTCATACCCAATCCCAGGTGTGGATCACCCGGGATTCGAACCCGCGACCTTTGGTCATTGAGTGCAACACTCTACCATTGAGCCACAGGCCCGTTGTTTTGTCGGTTGCGATCGGGAATATGGACTATGAAAGTGTGGTTTTCACCGATCTGGTTAAGGAACACTGATGTTCCGCTGTGCCTTTGTGATCACTTTCGAGCCCTCGCGTGCAGTCGCATAGCGACTTGAGATATATGTTGATAAGATGGAACCGACAAATACAAGGGAGACCGGAATGGCCATTTCTGGCTTATTAGCCGTTATCAGCCAGTCATACCCAATCCCAGTTGGCGATCACCCGGGATTCAAACCCGCAACCTTTGGTCATTGAGTGCAACACTCTACCATTGGAGCCACGCGCGTTGTTTCACATCGAAAGCCGCGATCGGGAATATCA